>CAJQZM010030207.1:4406-29104 GCA_907164665.1 Colias nastes | reverse complement strand
AAAGCAACCCACGATACTCTTAGAAGAGATAATGAAAGATCTTTTCAATTGACTTATAGCTAAATATGTTTTGAAAATAAGATTTTTTTTGTTAAAATTAGTTGTGAAAATAAGTGGAACTTCGTATTGATTCAGAAATAAATGTGATGCTGTGAAATTGTGTTTTATTTTATAATTCAAGCCAGTTACTAGGAATTATACTTACTAACTTTGACCAAGTACCTATATAAATTATTTTTAATATATAGCCGACAGAAACATTACAAACTCAGACCTAACAGCACGATATACATACTTAAAAAAATCTTGTGGCGCGCTCATAAAGCGTGATTCGAACTCGCATCTTTCGCCTGACGGTGCTTTATACTCAAACGAACATTAGAGCAAGAGCATTCTTTCGTGATCTTTTATTATAAACGAAAACTCATATTCAGTGTTGTTCAGTATTAGAACATTGCATAGAATCTTTTCGAACGCACTAAGAATAACGAAAGAATGCTCTACGCCTGTTTACACTCAAATAATTTGACATAGTGGGGTGAATGAGCATACGCTCGTTTGTTGTAAATGCAATGGATAGATATAGCCATAGCACAGATTTTAACCAAACTCGAGCATCTTAAATCAACCCACGATACTGCGATTTTTAGTAGCGACGAAGAACGCTGGGCCACCCAAAATCCCTTCTCAGTAATAAAACTTCTTTTACGCTGTCGATTTTATTAGGAACATCTCACACCCAACACCATCTATATCGTTGCATGCACAGGCGATTATTGTGTTATTTTTGATAAATCCCAATAGACAGAAATCATTATTTGACTATCATTTTTAATATTCGTAAAAAATTCATTACGGCATAATATTATGTACTATAACATAAGCATGTGGTATATAAGTCATCCTAAGATGTGATAGATCACAAAAATGAACTAATGCACCCAATTTTACTGTGTCCTAACCCCCAACACACATTATGATATTACAAAATGTGTCTTGACTCTGACATGCGTTTTGAATTCCGGACTAATAAATTTGAAAACCACACGTGATCACATCACAAATTATGACTTTATACGTATTCACATCCCCATGGATGGATGGACGTGGGTAAAAGTGAAAATTTAAAAGTGCATGCGGCCCTTAGATGCGGCCTGCCAGACTGCGCGTCCCTATTGCGCGAATCATAATGCGACGTATAATTGTGTTAGAGTGCTTTATGATTGAAAAATTTGTTTTGCCTTGGTTCGGCAACTATTTAATTAATTACACTTACTTAATTATCTAAGAATTACACGATTGGATTACCACGTAATATCGTTAATCTGCACATCATTTTATAGATAATTTAATGGAGTTTAATGGCGATGAATACTGCAACTGGTAAAAATTGAATCAAGAAAATTAAACTCGAAGGAAATGAAGAAATAGAAAAAATAAATTTCCCTTCAATCAACACTTTTTTTCAGTTGAAAGACGATAATTTGTGTAAAACTTAATTAATTTATTGGCATTATTTTTTACTAGTGGTCCGCCCCGGCTTCGCCCGTGGTACTTATTTTGCAATAAATGGTAGCCTATGTCCTTTCTCGGGTATCAAAATATCTCCACACCAAATTTCATGCAAATTGGTTCAGTAGTTTAGACGTGATTGAGTAACAGACAGACAGAGTTACTTTCGCATTTATAATAATATATGTATGGATTAGCTGTAGATCTAATATGCAGAGATTGGTATTGAAAATGGTGATATTATTTAGCATCGTTTAATAGTTATCAACGAAAAACTAAAATCTTTTCGACCGACGAAGGAATGAGCATTATGAGTCGTGCACTTTTGGATTCTCCAAACTCTTTGTATATAATATATATTTAGAAAGTCCCGTGTAGTATGGGGCAGATGCATCATTCGTACATCTGTTTCACTGATCGATTTTCTTTAAGGACCAGTCGGAGAACACCCTTCTGTGTCTTGTGAGACCGAGACAATTTTTTTCTTCTTAACCATCGGGAATCGAACCCAGGAGGCGATCCATAGTTATAGGTTAAGATTATAATAACTTACTAAGTATATAATATATATACTTAACTTATTGTAATAACAGTGAGGACTGAGGAGGAATTAGGTGGAAAATAAAAAAAATGCTTTTCTCAATGGTATTTTTTAATAATATAATTTAGTATTAACACAATAACAATATACCTAGTAATCACAAGGAAAAATTAAGACAATAGAGTGATCCTTGTTCATGAAATTGTGATGATTTGCCATCTGACTTCTTTCATTAATTACAACAAGACGTCCGTTTAAATTATTTCTAGTAAATTTAGTAAATACACCTTTTAGGGCTGATTTTTCAATCGTTGGTTAAAACTTATTCATCGAATAACGTATTAAACTACCATTTCTAAAATGTATTCTAATTGTCCGTATTTGACAGTTTACAGGTGACATTTTAAAATGTTCGTGTAATACTTTATTGGACGGATAAATTTTAACCAAGGATTGAAAAATCGGCCCTTAAAGTAATAAGTTTATTTTGCAGTTAGGTTTTTTCTTTTGAATGTAATTTTGTAAATACTTATAAGATTGTATATCTAGATAGACTATTTTATATTTAGACTGTGATCAATTACAAAAATAAATATTTAGGCGGTATATATTAAAAAAGTATAATCTACATAAAATTACAAATTTTTGTTTTTAACTAAATCTGTATCTATTTCATATAATAAATCTGAAGGGTCAATTCTGTACATTGAGCATATTGAAAAAATTAATAGCAGGGGGTGTTACTGGATCCAAACCCAAATATGTGATTAAAAAAAATTTTGTCTATCTGTATGTTCAGGCAACACGTGAAAACTAACGGTTCGATTTCGATGAAACTTGGTATAATTATACATTATTAGCCTGGGCATAAAATGGGACACTTTTTATCCTGAAAAAATACGTAGAAAAAAGTAAATCTTAATTTTTCCGCGCGGACGGAAGCTAATATTTAATAAGATACAAAAATACGAATTTCACATTTACTGACACTTTCTTTAAGCTTTATGGATAATCAGTTCTACTTTATCTCTTTTACTTTCATACATAAACAACTGAATCAATGAGGCGGTCAAAAGAGTCAAATTTATACACTAATCAAAATAAAATAAGAGCCACCGGTATTTCAACATTGGCCAAAATAAACTTTTTCACAAAAAATTTTCATGAGGAGCATGATTTTTTTATTAATTGAAAGTTTCTTAAAATAAATTTCAAATTAGACAATTTTGGACCCCAACTCTAACAAAACAGTTTAAATGGTAACAATAAAACCTAGTTAGCCTTATTCTCTTGAATAGTAATCCTACTAATATTATAATTTATGCGAAAGTTTGTACGTTTGTTTGTTTTTTACTCCTTCACGCAAAAACTGCTGAACCATTTTTCATGGATTCTCGGAGTAAAACCTATCTTTTGTGTTAATACAAAGTTACCCTCTATATGTGTGCTTAATTTCATTGTAATCGGTTCAGTACTATTTGGGTGAAAGAGTAACAAACATACACACACATCCATATTCACAAACTTTCGCATTTATATTAGTAGGATTAGTAGGATTGTGTAGTTGGAATATTCTAAATCTAATAAACAATCCCACTAATAAAACACTGTAACTTCACATTTTCCTCCGTCTGTAAGCACAAAATCACTAATTTCTTATGCACAATGCTACATATCGTCCTATTATGTGATATTTGGTCCGCACTAAGAAACATTGAGAACTTCTTAGCGTCCACTCTACAGTAGCACACTCTAGTCATATCTTCGTTTGTTTGAGTGTCTGTCTCTGAGTCTGAATGGTCAATGGGACCTGAAAAGAAAAATGTATTTATTATTGTTATTGAAATAGAAAGCGTTTTATTTGTCACCACGTAAAAAATACAAATCTTAATAATCTAACACATAGAATAGAGAAAATAGCAATAGTGGCAAAAGGGACTCCCCATCAACAAAGCAGCAACCATTAATTAAAATGTATTGCTGCACTGATTTTCAGAGATATTGATTACTACATAGTATAAAGCAACCGCCGCGGCCGTCTGTATGTCGATATGCTTAGACATTTATAAAAATGTCTAAAAAGATTTGATATTATTAATTACTACATATTATTTAGTTGTGCTATTTACTAAATAGGTTTGTCGGGTCGCCATCGGGATTGCCATCGAGTGAGTGAGCGTGAGTTAGCGTGAGTGAGCGTGGGTTAGCTTGAGTGAGCGTGAGTTAGCGTGAGTGAGCGTGAGTTAGCGTGAGTGAGCGTGAGTGAGCGTGAGTTAGCGTGAGTGAGCGTGAGTTAGCGTGAGTGAGCGTGAGTGAGCGTGAGTTAGCGTGAGTGAGCGTGAGTTAGCGTGAGTGAGCGTGAGTTGGCTGGTTGGCTGGTTGGTTGGTTGGTTGCTTGCTTGCTTGGTTGGTTACTTTAGTTAGTTACTTACAGCGGAGCAGCGGGTGAAACCGCGGAGCACAGCTAGTGTATCACAAAGTATGTTAAAATACACAAACCACACCTTCAAAAGCATCCACTCTCAAATCCTTAAACCTCGTGGACACTTTAGCCATGCCGGTTTTGATTTGCAACGTCAGCCTGCCTTCCGCTGAGGCTCGTAACACTACCTCTGGGGACATTGCCTTCATTCTATCTATTGTGGTGCGGAGTTGTTTTAGTGTTGGCAGTTCTATTGATATCTGAAATAGAAAGAGGAATAAATTGTTAAAATAAATATAAATATAATGCATAGTTTCATAATGTAAAAAATTATGTAAATAATGTATAAATCTTTTTAGTAATTTTATAGGTCACATTAAATATTTAAATAAATGGATATAGACTTGTTTTTAATTTTTCTTTAAAATAAAGGTGTATTTTAATAATTGTTGTTTCATTTCATCACTACATAGTACAAAATATCCCTATGTGTGCTTAAATATTTAAAAATTATGCAACGGATTTTGATGCGGTTTTTTTTTAATAGTTAGACTATTTGTCAAGGAAGGTTTTATTATATAATTTATTGGGTTCTAGACAAAGCGGGCAAAGTCGTGGCCGGAAAGCTAGAATTATTAAAAAGTAAAAAAGGCAATAATTTTAATATTCCTTGATATTCCAATTAAATATGAAATCAATAAAATTTATTTATATTCATTTTGAATTTCATTTCATTATTGCAATTTCCTAATCCAATTGTCATTCTGTCTGTTTGGTCCATAAGCCAACAATTGATGTTCATAAAATTTGGAACAGGGATAGAAATTGGGAAATGACATAAATATATAATAACCTTGCAACACAAATGTGGGTTGGAAATATGTATCACTACAACATGATAAACACTTCAGTCTTCACTAATATAATAATGAGAAAAGATTTATTGTATGTAGGTAACACTTCAACTCAAAAACGTGTAGATCGATTTACAAAATGATGTTACCATTTGAAAGCTACATCTTTACAAAACTTTTCCCCAGTAAACAAAGACAGGGTAAGCAACTAGTATTGTATAACTCATAATTATATCTATACTAATATTATAAAGCTGATGAGTTTGTTAGTTTATTTGAACGCGCTAATCTCAGGAACTACTGGTCGGATTTGAAAAATTCTTTCGGTGTTAGATAGCCCATTTATCGAGGAAGGCTATAGGCTATATATCATCACGCTAAAACCAACAGGAGTAGAGCCACGGGGGTGAAACCACGGGGAGCAGCTAGTAAGTAAATAATATCTTACATCTGGCTGCGGTATTCTAGGCTCGTGGAAATCACTCCATAGTTTCCTCGGAATAACTATAACTGGTATGTCATGAGTCACTTGTCTTGTTTCTTGTGATGTTGATGATGGCTGTAAAATGTATTAAAATAATTATGTTGTCTTGAATGTATGAATTTAAGCTAAAAATATATAGAAGAAATACTTGAGAAGGATATAAAATTAATGCAAGATTTGAATACAATAAAAAATTGAGTTTTTATTATTAAACTAGATTTCCGCCCGCGGCTTCGCCCGCGTTTTCAAAGAAAAACCCGCATAGTTCCCGTTCCCGTGGGATTTCCGGGATGAAACCTATCCTATGTGTTAATCCAAGTTACCCTCTATATGTGTGCTAAATTTCATTGTAATCGGTTCAGTAGTTTTTGCGTGAAAGAGTAACAAACATCCATACAAACTTTCGCCTTTATAATAGTAATATATTAAGATTTTCATTCATCTAACTCAGGGGTTCCCAACCTTTTTTTGTCTACTGCCCACTTTAAGAATAAATTATTTTTTAACGCCCCCCTTTTTAAACATACTTAAAAACCGCTAAGTACTTATAACTGATTATTGAAACGCAACTTTATAGTATTCGGACAGAGTATCTTTTATTGAAAATAAAACAAACATAATCAATTCTTATATAAAAACTAATGTGAAGGTTGAATCTGATGCTGTTCAATAAGTTTGTTGATATCAGGTTCCAATTTACTCAAAAACAGCCGCAAGTCGCCACGTTCGGTAACACGCAAACGATTTCTCTTTTTAGTAAGCAGCGTTGCCACAGCACTAAATCCACGTTCACACAAATATGACGATGGGAATGCTATCAAGAATCGTTGAACAATTGACCACAATCCAGGGTACAATTGCGGGATCGGTTTTTGTAGCCAAAATTCTTGATATCCATTTTTGAACTTGATTTTTGTTTCTTCGTTTGTTGTCAATTCTATAAGTTCTTCTTCCAGCTGAGGTGACATTGCTGTGTTGACATTTGAAAACGGATCCAACACCCAATCTGGTATTTCCAAGTTTAAAATATCCTGGTATCGTTCGGTGAAGTCAATGTGGAGGTTTTCCAAATGTTGGCAGTAGGCAAACAAGTCGTCGTTACTGCAGAATACTGATAAATTCGGAAAATTGTGAAACTCACGTCTGCCCATATTCTTTTTGTGCAGAAGCAGTTTGGCTGCAGAAGCAGTTTGGCTGCGAAAGCAGCAACGACATTTTTTGTTTTAATTAAATTTAGTTCATCGCCTTGCAGTTGGAGGTTCATGTCGTTGAACAATTTATACAGGTCTGTCATATAAGCTTTATATCATTCTTTGATGTTATGAGCTTGTTGCGCAGTTCTGTATCTTTAGTTTCCAAGAACTCTATCACAGAGTCAAACAGGTTGTAAAATCGAATCAGACAATTGCCTCTTGACAGCCAACGAACTTCAGTATGAAGCAACAAACGGTTGAAATCTTCGCCATTAGTAGCACAAAGCTGATGAAATAATCTATCATTCAAAGAGCTGCTACGGATTTTATTGACTGCTTTGATGACATATTGCAGTGATTGAAATAGTCGTTCACTTAAGTTTCTAGCAACCAAATGTTGTCTATGAATAACGCAATGTATAGCAAGGACATCTGGAATTTTATTCTTTAAGTACGCTATGAAGCCTTTATGGCGCCCTGTCATAGCCGGAGCGCCATCCGTAGCAACTGATATAATATTTTTCGGAATCTCTTTCTCTTCACAAAACTTTTCCAATGTATTGAATATGGTTTCGCCTTTTGTATCTGTCTCCAAATTTCTGGCAAACAATAGTTCTTCACGTATTTTCTCATCTTTAATAAACCTCCCGTAAGATAGCAACAACGCTTCATTAGTTGGTAAAGTGGACTCATCGAGCTGAATTGAGAATTGACTAGTCCTCAGATGATTGCACAATGATTCTTCAATGTTTTCAGCCATTTCATCAATTCGTCTTTGCACAGAATTATTACTCAAAGGAATTTTTCGGATAATATCTGCGGCCGGTTTATGAAGCACAATAGTTATTACTTCCTTTATTGCTGGCAAAATGAACTCTTCTCCGATGTTGTGTGGTTGGCCTTTTTGAGCAATTAACAAAGAGATATTGTACGAAGCTCGAAGTCCGTCGTCATCATGCTTAGCAGCCGCCGAAAATAGTTTTGATACACTTGGCTGAGTATTATGTTTCTTCTCTAGGTCTTGAAAATATGCTACATTCTTGTCTTTCTTATCTGGATGCATTTTATTCAAATGATCTTGCAGTCTTGAAGGCTTCATTGCTTCGTTCGAAAATGTTTTTAGGCATAGAAGACACAAAGGCGACGACGGGTTTGTGGGATTTTCAATAAATCCGAATTTAATATATTCCGCAGAGTATTGCCGTCTCTTCTTTTTTATTTCCGACATTGTTTTGTTTTGAGAAATACGTAAGTGTTGAAATCAAGTACTGCTTATCTATTATGCGGGAAACCGCAAATGAAAATAAAATAAATTTACGTCGTTTATATAGGATTGCATAAGCAGCACGCACCAACAGGAATAAGACAAACGTGCATAAACTCGTTTATCTCATTCGACGCCCAATCGTACTCGACAAGCAAGAACAAGTATTATAGAACCAGCCGATTGATACAGGAATGTACAAATCGGATTATTTAACAAAAACTTGTTAAAACATGATTGCGGTCTATTATATCGAACCGAGTTTGAGCTATATCTTAATTAATATTAGTTGATGTTCACAAGATGTCGACTCTCGAAGTCGAGAGCTCAGTCGGTGTCTAAGAGTCTTCCTAGCTAGGTAGATGAAATTATAAATCGACCCCAAAGCCCTACACAACGCCCTCTTTTTTTTCTGGGTCTCTTACCTTTAGGCCCTTTAGGCCTGCAGCGCCCACAAGGGGGCGTTATCGCCCACGTTGGGAAAGACTGATCTAACTTAATGATTTACCAAAGTTAAACGAATTGTGTTCATTTTATAACAAAACTTATAATATGCTAAAGTACCAACTTTAAAATTGTTTTATTGACATTGTAAAATGTATGAGTAGAAATGAAAATGAAAATTGTATTTTTTAAATATTTTAAATATTGTTTATTATTAACAAACAATGTGTTTTCAAAGACGTGGTTACTGAGTTGAAATGTATCTTTTTCTACTTACCATTTCAATTTCCAATGTTAAACAAGGACATTGCTTTTTAGTAAGTTTCATTTTCAAGCACTTTGCTGATTTCAGTGTTATCAACGATCTTGACAAATTAGCTGTAATAAAGGCAATTTATAATACTTTATTGTATAAAACAATGTAAGTAAATCTAATACAAATTAATAAGGTACAAATATTTTGCACAATAGGCGGCTTTAGTGATTGTTCTATAGTAAACTAGCTTTTAGCACATCTAAGGCAAAGTAAATTAAAAAATTGCACATCTTAATTCTCTATAAAAGATTTATCTATTTGTTCATTGTTACCAAATGCACTCTCAAATTAATTGTCTTTTTTAAATTATGTCAACACAAGTAAGCTATAACCCTGCGCACCTTAAAAGCAAAATTAAAAAGTAAACTATAATTTTTATCCCGGTTAACCATAATCAGAGGCTATTATATTTTTTTCTTTAGCAAGTGTATGAATAGACAAATATTTCAATCTTATAATGTATACAAGATAGTGTAACAATGTAACAAATAAACAGATGAAACAACAGTGTTTAACTACCTACCTAGTACCTACATATTTAAATTCCAACTCTACATACCTGATACAATTCCTAAATAAATATCCTTGTATTCTTCATCTACACCAACTATTTGATACTCCGAGAAGAACATAGCTTGAGGAATCTCACACCATAGCATTGGAGGCGCAGGACCACTGTTATCCTCACTTACTATAAAATACATTTTATCCGAAGACAACCTTAATATACATTCTTTCGATAGTTTTGAAATGGTAGACACGATATCTGAAAGTATTGTTTACTATGAGAACTATATTACAACTTCAGTTACAGAGAAAGAAGTAACTCATTTTTGTTTTAATAAAATACGGTACTTGTGAATTCCCTCATAGGGCCAGTATCGATCATGATAGCCCTAAACTTCATTTTAGAAATTAAGTTGCGGCTAGATTTCAAAGGCTGAGCTATTTAAAATGCCTTTTTTCTCTTTACAGTTCGCGGCTTTTCTATTCGAAAAATTTAAAAATAAAAATGACAATTGACAAATGACATAATAATTAGACAGATGACCTTATGGTCTATGGTTCTAAAAAACGTACTACACGATGGAGCGGATTGCCATTTGGAGTTTGAGTTGTCAAGAGTAAGATATTATTGCAATAGTTTAATAAAAATGAAAGAGCTTTGTATAATTTTTATTGTGTCACATTGCAAATCTATACTAATATTATAAAGCTGAAGAGTTTGTTTGTTTGTTTGAACGCGCTAATCTCGGGAACTACTGGTCCGATTTGAAAAATTATTTCGGTGTTAGATAGCTCATTTATCGAGGAAGGCTATATATCATCACGCTACGACTTACAGGAAAGGAGCCACGGGTGTGAAACCGCACGGAGCAGCTAGTGTAGAATATTATCTTACCAGGCGCGATACCAGGGGAGGGGGGGGGTGGTTCACGGGGGGTCATGACCCCCCAAAATCGTACTAGAGTTCAGTTTAAACCTGTTTTTAATCCATTGCGAATGTCGAAATTTGCGAAAATTTGTAGCTTAAACGGATGTAAAACTTTAGATTGCGTTGGCTTATAAGTATTATAGTTTGATTTTTTCACAGCTTCAAGGGTAGATTTAAATAATCAATAAAAATAACAGTCTGATAAATCCACGCGTTCTTTAAATAAAACCGGCCAAGTACGAGTCGCACCGAGGGCTCCGAACAAAAATAGAATAGTGTATAATTTCTTCAGTGGTCATTTTAACATCAGCTTAGTACATTATTAAATTACCATCTGATACATTCAAAAGTAAATATGTACTGTAATGTTTTATATTATTTTTATTTTTCTTTAATAGAGTTAATAAAAAGTAGAACAGTGGTTAAAAGTACAATAAAACCTTATCTAAATACAGGTATATAACTGCCCAACCAATAACATTATCCACAGTTTGGACACGTGTAACAAATGCGAATAAGAAAAAAAATGTGCGCATAGCCATGGTAATAAAAAGAAACTTGTGTCAAGGGACACCCGGATGGAACGAAGTTCCTTTCGATTAATTAGTGAAGGAATTGTAATAAAATTTTATTTTTTTTTAAGTTATAATAATATTTTTTTATTATATATTGAAGCGGGACTGGCTCGTGCAGCGATCGGGGTAGGAACGTACAGGGCGGCTCACGCTAGATTGGCTGGTCGCGCGCTAATTTCAAGTATTTCTTGTTTATTTCCAAACCATCGCATATTTCAAAATTCTAACTCGGTACACGTATAGGTTGTATATATAGTTAATATCCAAAAAGTCGTAACTTTACGTTTGTTATTGTGAAGATGCCAGAGATTAAAAAAAAATAACAATGAAAACTTTGTATTTTTTTTCTATCGAGAAAATATCATGGAATCATGTTTCTAAAATGGTACACGTATTGTGTTACTATTGAACTTTCTTGTCAAGAATTTTCATCACGACAACTTTATTAATATAAAAATTAGGAAGGTTTAAAAAGGGTCGTAAATGTTAGAAAAAGTGTCGTGACTACTTTTCGTAAGAATTTTTTCCGTCTAGCCCCCTTTCACAACGCGCGCTAGGGAACTTCGTTCCAATAAAATAAATAGAGAATTAGATATAAAGGTAGAGGGACGCAAAAGAGCTGTAACTGTGTAACATGGGCATAATAAAGTTTATATTATTAAATGATATGGCAATGACATGTCCATAGACAACACAACAGACTTCCTTCAAAGATGGCGGTTGATGAAACGAGAATACTGATAAGTTTATTTACGGTATTATATTTCTATCCCTTTCTATCGTTGAGCGTACATACGGACTGATAGAGATAGACAATGTCCTGGTTTGATTGTAACGAATATTAACGTACAGTGGTTATTTTCTCGCAGTTTTATTTATTTTACTAATTTCTTGTGTAATTTTTAATATACTGCTATTTAATAACAAACAAATATTGGTTCCAATTTTATTGTACACAGCTATTTGCTTATATTTCTAAAAATAAGCTGAATATATGGAGAAAAATGCTAAATCAAGGTATGTGAATGAATTGTGCGATCAATAGTGTCGTCATCATATAACCACAAAAACAACTTTCAATAACATTTCCACGGATGGTTTTCACCTGCACAATTGAATATAATAGACTTTTATTCGAATAATGTCAAAATAATAGCACTCACGTTTTAATAAACATAGGTTTTGACTATGTTTCTCAAAGTATTTCGCGTAACGTCTTGTTCCATCTTCAAATTTAATATTTTAACGGCCTATTATTTTGAAATGTTTTTAAATTAACATCTGTGCGTGTGGGTATTTATAGAGATCAATTCGCAATTACCCTTTTCTATCAACAATATAGGGACTTTTCTGAACCGTAAAGATAGAGATACTTACGTAGATCATAAAATAAGTTCAATGCCATACGATTATGCAATTTCTACTGCGCCTAATACTTGGATACATCATAATATGTAATTAGTTAAGTAGTTTTAGTTTTAAAATATCGTTTATAAATGAATAATTGCATTTCATTTGAAGTGATTGGGGTTATGATAAAAATGCATCACCGCTTTGATAAACACGAACGCACAAAATGTTAGGTTATAGCACAGAATACATAATACCTAGTAGCTAGTTATAGTTTGCGTTTATATGTCCAGTGTCCACTCAAGATTCTTATCGGAATGCAATATGAAAATAGTAAATAGGTAGGTATAATACCTTTTTTTTTCTAGAATAACAATAATGTAGTGGGTTGGCATGCCACACAAACAATCAATATCATTAATGAATAATGATCTTACATCACACGAAGTTGTTTACAGTGCTCTATGTATAGAATGTTCATAATGCAACAATAGTCAATAACTATTAGACCTAACTTCAAGACCTTAAAGACAAATTATTTTGAGAAAACAATACCTACCTAAATGAAAACATTACTGCATTTTTAAGCCAATAATTAATTATGACCTGCAGTGCGTCATGGAGAGCCAAAAAAATTTTTCATCGTACTATAATAGGTACCTAAGCCTTTACGCACCTTACTGTGCTGTCTATAAATAATTACATAATTAAGTACCTAATTAGAAATTATCCATTTTCGATATATTTTTAAAACAATTTATGTGTCTGTTTTGTTTCGTATAAATTATAGAGCTACTACCTAGGTCGGTATAATATAAACAGTATTTGTTGGAAAGCACATTCTTTAAAAAATATATTTTTTATGTATTAAACATTGCTATTGGACAACCAAACAAAAAAACAAATACAAAAGTAGCCTATCGGTTGTAGGATTCTGATTTTGGAATGAAAATACATTTTCTATTCCAGCCTTTCCCAACCTTTCCCAAAGGCGGACACCTAGCGCCACCTCACTAGCGTTAGCTACTATTAAGTATTCTGTATCTGAACCTTATCATGATCCGCGAACCCATGTAGCGCCACGTCCATGATCCGCGGGCCCCTAAAAACTTATTTGCAGTAATTACATAGGTCAATCTTGATTATTAAAAAAATTGATTGAACTCTTATGCAGTGTTTTTCGATGAAATAGCTTAGCCTAATGCTTAGCCTCCCATCACTTGACAGATTTTTCATCTTAAAACTGAAAAATACAAAGTCCGGCCGTTAGAATAGTCTGGTAACCAAAGCTTTCGTAATTTTTTTATTTGTCGGCGGACCCCAGGTTGGGAAAGGCTGTTCTATAATTTCCATAAGATTGTACCTTTGTATAGGCATAGTATAATTATAGTGGTATTAGGAAGGTATTTTATAAATATTTTAAACGAAGCTATCGAATACCTAAACGTAATTTGAACGGCTTACTTATCAAAATCGGTAAATACATAATAATATTAGTAATTATATAAAAGAAAACTAAGCACACGGATGCCCATGATGTAATGATTTTATTACATTACATTTATGTTATTAATTGGCAGTAAATTGATTACAAAATCCAACCGTGTATAAAGCCCCTCTAGGGCTATACTCGATAAATCGTTTCGAAGGACATTCGTCAATAAAGCGTACCTACTCATTAGTGAAATAAAATTAATCACTGTTTCACGGCATGGGTGGTGTTATACTTGATATAATTACTTATTTATACATACCTATAATACAGGAATCTTAAAATAATAAAAATTAATACTAAAAATATGTATTTCACCCAAATATGTATGTATATGAAATAGCATGCAAATAGGCATGCCCGAGGTAATTTCGTGGCTATAAAGAAAGGGTGAAAGTAATATTACTCGAGCGCGTCAGATTAAGATATGTGGGGTTTAATTACAATATAAGAGGTCCCAATTTCCCTAATCTGACGATTCGAGCTGAATCTAAGAGAATGATAGATTTTTCAAATTTTTCAGCGGGTCCCCTGAGCACACCCATCAATATTAAAAGCTCATACTGACACGAGATACTCATCAATAGCTAAGGTATAACTTTCCCTGATATTCTTAGAGTATTTATACTACTGTATATATACTCTAAGCTTATATTAATCTGTCACGCTCGAGTAAATCCCAAAATACCCTCTTGGGCTCCCCTACTAAAATAAATGAAGGTGAATGAAATTGAGAAAATTTCGTGAATGTTCTTACATTAACGAAATTTTCTCAATTTCCACCACTTCTTAGTGGTCGTACATAGTCAAAACAATTTCTTGCATTTATTTTTTCTTTAATTTTAAATTTCATTAGAATTCGTCTTCGGCCTCGTAACTAACGACAAATATCCTTTTTATTGTTTATTCCAAACGTAAGCAGAAAAAGAAATTCAACTTGTATTTATGTATCCTTATTGCTCGAATCCGATTCGTAATCGATCGATCGAAATTATATATTATATATTTTTTCAATTTCTGATTTTGTGGTTATGGCCACAAATCGTAGTTTTTGCAGTGAAATTCAATCATCAAGCGAATATTTATTATAATTTACTTATACTATCCATTTGAGGATTGTAAATAAAATGATTCAGAATATCAGAAATACGAGAAAATAAATTTTGAAAATATTTTTGTTACAGTATGGAAGAAGAAAAAGGTACCAAATCATATCTACAGTTTCAAATTGAGCGGCTACAAGTATTGAAGGCGAAGCTCAGCACAGATATAGAAGAACAATATGTTGTTAAAGCTGAACCGTAAGTAGTTTTTTTATGCAATTTTAATGTTGAGAAGCTGGCTTTTCAGAGAAATTTATTTTTTGTAGTGAAATTTAGCTCTTTGATGCGATTATCATGATGAAACCTTGTATTAAGTACAACATAAATTACAAAAAAATGAAAGGCTTTCGAATTTTGATTGATATAAGTAATATTAAAACAAAAAGTATATTAAAGATTTAAACTGCAGTTTGCAGATTCATAAACGTCTAGTTAGTTACTAGGATTTGTAGTTGAGTAGGTCCTAACTAGCATTAGCTACTATTTAGTATTCTGTGTCATAACTTAAGTTAAAACCATTGAATCGTCGTAAATATTAAAATGAATGAAAAATAACATAGGAATTTCGTACCCATTGTATGCGATAAAGGGAAGAACGGGACGGGGCGAGGGCACAACAACATGCCGGTTTCCACTTCCAGTCGCTTTTCGTTCATCAGTCAGTTCGGCTCCGCGCGCGCTACGGCCGTGATTCGTCGCGTTTAAAAAAAAATAAACGAAAAAATAAATTGTCTATTCCCAATTTGGCGGGAAAAATAAAAACTAGGTTAGATCAAATAAATATGCATACCTCCGCGTGTAAATTAATAAATAGTGTTTTATAACGATGGTACGGAGCCTAAGTAATGATAAGGGTGGTTTATTTCGTCACACGCATCTCAATTAGTGTTTAAGCGATGCAATATCAAAGTATTGAGGAAGATGATTTACAATATCGGATTTTTGGTGAATCCTATAACATACTATCAGAGAACAGCAGTTCAGCCGGCCGGCGTAGAAAGTAAGTCTGATTTTCATTTCATTTGCCATTGTAGATCGTATCGAAATTGTTCACCACGTGTGTACTCGTATATTTTACATTATTATGAAAGCTTTTTTAAAATAATTAGGTAAATGATTAAAGACAAAAAAGTTGATGAAATAACCTTAATTTATCTAGTCAACTGGTTTGTCTTGTTGTTTTTTATACTTGAATTGTATTAATTAGGTAAAAAATAAGCTTCTTATTCGCAAAAGCAAGATTTCTAAAAGCTTTCGTAGATATATTCTTAAAGGAGATTGCATGAAAAACTAATGATGTAAGTAGGTACCTATCTTGTTTTAAGTAGGTAAAGCGATTGTTTTTCTGTGCGTATAAAATTAATATACCTAACTACCTGCATACTCACTTTTTTAATAAAGAGTAATCATTACTAATTAAATTACTAACTAACTAAATAAATAAATAAATAAATAGCAGCTTTGTGATAAACTAGGTGTGTGCGAAAAGTTTGTGCTTGAGATCCGTAATATTTAATCCAAGCTGCCTTTTATATTAGTTTAGGTACCTATTTAATTTAAGTAGTTACTTACATAAACATATAAATAAAATAAAATAGGTAGGTACATCGGTAACTACGTAGAGCTTTTGGAGATTGTAATAAATGATAGCATGTCTACAAAACCCGTGCCTTTTTATCTCTGAAAAGACATTTTTTTTTAATTTTATACCAAATTTAGGAATGAAGATGGAATTTGAAGAAAAATAAAATACGGTCTTAAGTTTGACCAAATTATTGACATAACTTTCAGTAGTAGGTATAATACGAAAATCCGAAATAATCTTCGAGCTTTCTGATTCAGCATTTTTTCTACTAAGTAATAATAGGTACGTACCTATAAAATATATAAATACTAAATATTAATGTAAACCTTGTCGCTATGTGCCATTTTATTACGCAAACAAAATCGCAGGTACCAAGCAATAGCACATAAATCTTGTTAGTTTTACTATCGCATGTACTTAAATATTTAAATACCATAATAACAATGAAGTGTACTATGGCCTAATCGCATAAACTTCCGGAGTGGTTTACTCTTTCAGAGAACATGAACGATCAAACAATAACACTTCTATGGCAATAATAATGTAATATTATAGCTTATCTAAACAACGTAGGTAATGTAGACTAATTAAAAGCTCGATTCAGGCTCTATTTATTAATTAGCAATTTCTGTTCTAAGTACTGGCAAGAGATTTCGAACATTGGCACTGGCACATAGACATAGGTTACACGCTCAGTCTGGCGTCAGTTCAGTCCATCAGTCTGCTCAGAATGACGGGAGAATTATCGTCTAACCGGTTGACTGACGGACTGATGGTTCAGAATGACAAAAATTAAATATTTTAAATATTTTTCATCATTATGTTGTGAATGACAGCAGACTGATGCCAGACTGATCGTGTAACAGCTCGAATCATTCTCGCGTCAGTCAGACTCAGGTCTCAGTCACCGTCGTCGACGCAATGGAGCAAGACGTGCCGTTTTGAAAATCTTCTTCTTCATTCTGTTGTCGTATTTCATTTAATAAATTTAGATGCGTGTAATGTTCTCTTTTTTGTAGCCAGGTTTTCATCCATCGCTTCCTTTTTTTTACGCGTTTCTTTAACAGTAAAGCGATAATTATAATAGCACAGGCTCTTTTTTAGGGTTCCGTAGCCAAAATGGCAAAAACGGAACCCTTATAGTTTCGTCATGTCCGTCTGTCCGTCTGTCCGTCTGTCCGTCTGTCACAGCCGATTTACTCGGAAACTATAAGTACTACAGTGATGAAATTTGATGGGAATATGTGTTGTATGAACCGCTACAAAAATATGACACTAAATAGTAAAAAAAAGAATTGGGGGTGGGGCCCCCCATACATGTAACTGAGGGATGAAATTTTTTTTTTCGATGTACATACCCGTGTGGGGTATCAATGGAAAGGTCTTTTAAAATGATATAAAGTTTTCTAAAAAACATTTTTCTTAAAGTGAACGGTTTTTGAGATATCAGCTCTCAAAGTCGTAAAAAGTATGTCCCCCCCCCTCTATTTTTATAACTACGGGGTATAAAATTCTAAAAAAAATAGAGGTGATGCATGCTAATTAACTCTTTCAACGATTTTTGGTTTGATCAAAGTATCTCTTATAGTTTTTGAGATAGGTTGATTTAACTGTAATTTATTATATTTGCTGCTACGGAACCCTTTGTGCGCGAGCCCGACTCGCACTTGGCCGGTTTTATTTTTTCAAAATATCCATGGCTAGGCAGAATCAGGAGACTCACTTGACTGTCGTCTTCACTTTACGAATGATGACAAACGTAAGTTTTATCAGTCTGCTGTCAGTCTAGACTGAGCGTCTTATTATCCGTGTTTTTCATCCATCATTCTGGCATCAGTCGAAGCCGGATCAAACTGATGGACTGAACTGACGCCAGACTGAGCGTGTAACCTATGAATTATGACACGACTGAATTTACTAAAGCTTAGTAAAGTTATACCTCTATTTAAGAAGGGCGATCAAGAAGACTGTAACAATTATAGACCTATCTCTATTTTACCAACATTAAGTAAGGTATTCGAGAAGTTAATATTAAACCAATTGACTAGTCATTTTGCATCTAATGATTTACTTCACACCAAACAATTTGGTTTCACAAAGGGGCGCTCAACCACAGATGCTGGAGTTGCACTTCTAACACATATATATAAAGCATGGGAAAACTCAAAAAATGCTCTGGGGATATTTTGTGACCTCTCCAAGGCATTTGACTGCGTTGAACATTGTACTTTATTGCGTAAACTTAATCACTATGGAATTAAAGGAAAAGCCCAGAACCTCATAGCGTCATACCTGCATGATAGGATACAGACTGTAGTTGTTGATGGAGAACGTTCTAGCGGTGCTTCAATTAACATTGGTGTTCCACAGGGATCAATTTTAGGTCCCTTCTTGTTCTTGGTATATATCAATGATCTTCCCTATTATTTGCAGGATAGGTGTGAAATAGTTCTGTTTGCAGATGATACCTCATTAATTTTTAATGTGGATAGGCATGACCCAAATGTTGACGAAGTGAACAGTGCTCTTTTACACATATCTGAATGGTTTACTGCCAATAATTTATTATTAAATGCCAAAAAAACCACTTGTGTTGAATTTTTACTTCCTAACATAAAAAAGTTGAACAGAGATATTACCTTGAATGGGGAGGTATTGCATCCTACAGAGTCTACTGTATTTCTAGGGTTAACATTGGACGAGAAACTACAGTGGGGAGCCCATGTCAACACCGCTGCAGGTAAGCTCAGTTCAGCTGCATATGCAGTCCGAAAAATAAGGCATCTCACCGATGAAGATACGGCTAGATTGGTCTATTTCAGCTACTTTCATAGCATTATGTCCTATGGAATTCTACTGTGGGGCAGGGCTGCAGATATAGAAACTATATTTATCTTACAGAAAAGAGCCATTCGCTCTATATATAATTTACGTGCTCGGGACTCACTAAGAGATCTCTTTAAGAATACTGGTATACTTACTGTACCATCACAGTATATATTTAATAATATTTTGCATGTACACAAAAACGCCGACTTACACACAAGAGTAGGAGATAGACACTGTTATGGCACAAGGAACAGAAATAGAATTGAAATGCCATTTTTCCGATTAGCTAAAGTTAAAAATTCATTTATGGGTCAAGGTATACGCTTTTACAATAGAATTCCTCATAATATTAAAGAGTTTAGTAGTTCTAAATTTAAAACTTATATAAAAAATGTACTAGTTCAGAGAGCGTACTACAGTATTCAGGAATATATGGACGATAAAAACCCATGGAGGGTTGTCGCGTAAAAACCACAGGACAGTTCTTTGGCATATTATGATATATTATGTATTTAGATATAAGTTACATATTATGTAATATCGACATGATTAATTTAAAAGAGCAACTATGGAGTTTCTTGCCGGTTCTTCTCCATAGATACTGCTTTCCGAATCGGTGGTAAATGTTAAAAATAATTATGTAATGACGATTCGAAAGTGCTACTAAATAGTAGTCTAATTGAATAAATGAATGTTTGAGTTTTGAGTTTGAGTTTGGAAACAAGCGACTTCTTTAATTTCTTGGAATTTATAATTAACGTCAAAAATGTGAACATTTAAAAAAATAGAGAAACATATTTTTATAAAAATGTGAGCAAAATTAATATTATATTCCTCATGAAAGTTTCCAGACTTACTAAAGTAAAGACTACCACTGCACGCTATTAAGTATCTTTATTTGCGAATATAGAATATTACTTACACTAAACTAGTACTAAATATGGCACAATAATTGACGTAATAACGTAACCCTATATTAATAAATGATGGTTTCTACATCGAAAACTTACAAACCTGAGGCGGAATTAAACTAACCGGTTCAGAAAACCGGACAAAAGACAGCCCTGAGAAAGAGCTAAATTAGGTATGTTGAATTTTCAGTTTCGTTTGTACTACAATAACCCCCTTTTTGTGAGATGAATTTCTAGATACAGGTATTCTTAGTACTTACTTTATGTTCCTGTAAAAGAAGTTTTATTCAAAAGATTGCATAAAAGCTGTAAAATCTGTTAGCAATTGTTAGGGACTTATGACTTATGTATGAAAACCTAACTTTTTTAAGGATAACACTATACAAACTTGAACACGTGCTATTCAATTTCATCGCTTATAACAATATGGCTAATGCGTAAAATTTAAAGCGTTCAGACTCTAAACAAATTCATTCACGACCAATCTTCCTTATAATTTTTTCCATTTTTGTTTGAAATGATTGGGTGTCGACTGTCGGCACAATCAATTCCGTTCTCCCCTTCGTAGTTCGTTAATTCACGAAATTGCTTTATTAAGAACAATGATATAGCGCTAAAGTGTTATTGAGTCATGTTTTCACAAACAAAAGGCAATTTTCGTATCATTCAATAAGTTTAAGAAAAATTTGACCTTCAACTCTGGATTATCCTGCGTGCTTGCCGAAACCTTGAAACACCAAGGTCTCACGTACGTACTTACTTGGTAAGATATAACCTTTCCAGATTGTGGGGCGCAAAAAATACTTCAAACTAGTGAGGTTTTTGAACCATCTAATGTTGAAGGTTTAAAGGTACCGAGGCCGAGGGCTCGCTTGTAGTTTGAGTGTGGCGAAATTAAAAACTACGGATTTTTTAAATATGTACCTTTACTGACGTCAAATTAACGTTCTACTGTATAAGATGAATTGAATAATGTATTGGAAAAACATTCGCAATAAATTATTTCATTAAAAAATGTCACGAACAAAATATTATAATTTATAATTTTTGACGTGTATGAAGTCATACTAGAGATCCGTATTACATTTTAGATAAGGCACCTTGTATGGTTATTTCAACGTTTCCGGTCATAAAACAAGTTTTATATTTGTCTCACGTTTCTAAATAGGTACAATAAATTGCGAAGATTCTTTGGCTTGCCAAAATGATTATGTACTTTATTTATAATCCAGTAGATTAATGGAGTTGTGGAAAACCCCACAAAATATTGTTTATTACGTCTATAATTTTTTATGATCAGCTTGTAGGTATTGACTGTTGTATTGATAAAACGATGATGATGAAAAGTTATTAAATTGTAGTATCTCTGAAAACTTTAATATTTGTTCATTTAAATTGTGAATCAATAAAGCTTAATTCAATATAAAGGGTTATTTAAAGTATAATAAAACCAGAAAAATATATTTACAAGCATTTAGTTTTCGGAATAGTAGTCTTTGCGTGACAAAAATATTTATAAGAACTCTACAATTTCCTGCTAGCCATTTTAAATGGCACAGAAGAAATATATTAGAAAAACTTTGCCGTCCATTTGCTTAGACTTGCATAGTATTACGAAGTAAGTTTGTAAAATCACTCGTTGGTACTGTAATATAACAATAGAATATAAATGTAGGTGATACTTTTTCTCATTTCAGTAAGAGAGTTTTTCAGATTCCTGAAATAGTTAATGCTCTTTGTATTCTTATCTGTTCGCAGATAAGAATATCTAATTACGCGATATTTAACATATTCCAATTAAAGTCGCGACAAATATTTCGGAATGTCCAATTTGCATAATATTTTAATGAACGCTTCATTACCCGCTAGAATCGCGTGTACTCATTCCCATAAAATATGTTTTTCATGTGAGAACATGCAGGCAATGACCGAGCCCTTCCCTAGGGGTAAGACCGATGACCGAGGGTGCCACCCCCAAAGGTACAATAATTACTTCACGTGCGTCTGCAGATGGCACACAAGGTGCGAGCCAGGGCTGACCTTTTATCGATAAAATTATATCGATAGAATGTAGCCCTGTTAGAATAAATAATAAATAATATTTCAGACATTTTTCACACACGACACGATCTTATCCCATACTAAGCTTTTAGCTTGTGTTAATTTTTATCGATAAATTACCTACGACTTGTCACTTGTGGATAGAAATGTTATGAACTTACTTTTTAATTAAAGAGGCCACATGTCGAGACCTTTTTGATAAGAAGTGATAGGGGATACCGCTCTTTGTGTATTAGGTATGGTTGAGTAATGTTATAAATTCAAACATATCATAAATTTTATTTTGAATGTTTATCAAATTTATAAAACACAATAATCACTCACTTAGAAAGTTTGGTCCAATTTGTATGGGTAATTTCCTCCTTTTTTACGATAACTTTTTTTTTCAAAGATGAATACATTTTTGCTCATATTTAAAGGGAAGTAAATGCAAGAGAAGGGATAAACACAATCCAAGCAATTTAAAAAAATATATTAATTTAATTCAGCTTCGATATACGCACATCACTAGTCGTGTCTAATACGACAATTCTATGAATGCTGATATAATTGGGGTGACTGTAGGACGTGACTTTCACACGATGCAACTGCATAAAAATATGTAGTCAATAATAACATAGCTCATACTTTTATTGTCTTTGAACACAAACAAAATTGTTTCCATGCGTAAAAAATACTGTTCTCGTAGTTAATGAACCTCAAATTGAAAACATTATGAAAGAAACGGTTAAATTTTATCCGATTTTCGCCAGTTGAGTATTTATTTCCTCTATTATTTTTTGATTTTGGTTTGATATGTGAAGGTAGATTTTCATTACATGTGCTTCTCTGATAACAAAAACCATAAAAACTTTAAATTGAAGAAAATTTAACGAAACGAAAATGGGAAGTTGTAAACGATTGAATATGAAAGATTTTCAAAATTGTAAACGCAGTCCTGTTTTTAATACTTAAATGTTGTTTTAGCACACGCAACTCAATACTTAATAGCTTTGGGATTCATCCATCACACTGAAACTTTAAAGTAAAGCTTTAGAACTTATCAATAGAGGAGAGATATGAAACACGTTTGCTGTTCCTTGAAACATTATTCACAAAAGCCATAAAAAATGTCCCAATCTTGCCACGTGGGTAACATTTCGTATCAAATCTTTCAAGGCGGGTAACATTTCGTATCAAATCTTTCAAGGCCAGCTGTCTGACTACAATACTGCTAAGAAATTGGGGTATTTTTTCTAGGTTAGCCTTTTTATGATTGGCAAAGGTACTGCTATGAATACGTAACATGGGCTGTTCGCAATGTGTCAAAGTTCATATTTTTTCAGAAATTATTGATCCTTGAAGCGTAGCGGAGGGTCGGAAATGTTTTTGCTGTCTTGTGGCTGGGGATGGACTCATTTTTAGTATCGAAATATTGAAGTGGGTATTTCAAGTTACAGTTCTTGTGAATAGTAAGTTGATGTTAACAGTAAGACGGAAAAGTTAAAAATGATTTAAAAGAGCTAACTTAAGAAATGGTTTTGTAATTGAACAAATGTGTGAGTTTTGGTTCTAAATATAATACAGTCATGTTTCAAGACCATAAAATTTGAATAATTTGAGTGTTAAATTACCCGAATTGTAAACGTGATTAAAATATAATACAGCCAACAGCTAAACCACATTGCCGATAGTAAAATGTAAATTAAAACATGAAACACCTTTTCTAAGACGATGCGGGCTGTTTATGCCATAATAAAGGCAAAGAGGGAACCCCTATATAGAATTTTTACTGTTTTACATATTATACGTGTCTTGCTATCGCATATGAGGGCTTATATCTATGTCCCTTTAAAACTAAAGTAACTTCAATTAAGCTTATTCTAATTATTGGGATTATGGGTGGTGGTGTGATTAATTTTCACTAAATAATTTAAGAACTTTGTTGTTTTAATATTATCACTTTATTTAACTTCAAATAGAGTATCGAAGGTATGTCTTAACACTTTGAAGGTACAATATGAACAAACTCTTAAAGCTAAAAGATTTAACTTATTGTCTTAAATTTTAAGGGTCTATTCAACACTCAACATTACACTTTTATTTATGACCATGTTTGGCTATTTCTTTTCTTTACTACTAAGAAACTATAATATAAATCTTCACAAGTTGTGAACATGTGTTACTCAAATGACGTGGTACTTACAGGGCTTATAATTAGTTTACCAAATGTTTACGATAAGAAGAAGGTCGTTGTAATAAATAATACTTGAAAATGTCGAAATAAATTATAGCTTTAAAAAGGAGAAACTTTTGTATATAAACTCAATATTTCAACACTAATAATT
>CAJQZM010030203.1:11896-40491 GCA_907164665.1 Colias nastes | reverse complement strand
TTTTTAAATTATGTTTTCTTTGTTGGAAATTCTTAATAAAAATAAAATAAAAATAACTAATTGATTAGTCTGTATTTCTCACTATTGTCTCTATAGTATAGGCCAGGGTTATGTTCATAGTTAGGCATCTTGGTAAATTATAAAATGTATACGTTATTTTATGAATTTATCTGGTAAAATGTGCATGGTCATTATATTTCTATTTAAAATTCGTATTATAATGTCATCGCAATGCAATTCTCAGAAATCAGTTCCCTTTTCCGCCGAACTTGCGCTGCTCTGACCCAATTCGCATCGATGGAGGACAATGTTCACATAATTTCTATTTATTCTATTAATAATTATTAGACATTATATGAAACTACACACAAACAAAACGACTGCATACCTATATTGAATAAAAATAAATTTATAAATTCTAAGCTTCTGCTACGAATTGTATTTATACTACGTAAACTTTTCAAGCTACTATGATTACTTTTGAATGAGTCTTATGGGAATTAAGATTTATAAATCTGCTAAATTTATTTTTATTCCACATACCACAGTTGCACACAGAACTTATCTACATATTAGTAAATATTTATTCTGCTATCCGTACAAATTAATTGAAACCGCATTAACGTGGGCCTGTATCGTGCGCAGCCCGACCTGCCCCTGCTTACGGCGAAATCAAACTTACTTTAAATTATGTAATTATTACTTATTGATAAACAAATGTACTGCATATTAAGTGTTCCGCTTATTTATGCGTTATGTGTAAAGGGATAATTATATGGGAGCCATCAGAGCGAAGTTTATTATGTAGCTGATAACATTCATTTACAATAAAATTATTTTCGAATTAAAATAATAAATCTTAAATGTTATATGTAATACTTCATGCATTTCGTTCCGTACGTGGTCTATATTTAATGTCGATGGAAATTCCGATATTAAAGGAAATCCCAATGATAATTTAATGGTATATTAAGGTATTAAATCGATGTATCAAATTTGATGTTATTTTAATGATGATTATATTGCGCTTAGTGTGCCATGAGTATCTTTATTTTCAAAAATCCCTATACCACCTTTAAGCTTCAAGTACGGTCTATAAATATTTTTTTGTTTTCATTAAAAAGGAAACGCCTTTATTAATATTAATACATTTGTCTATATTTAAGAAAAGCTCGGTTTTGACAAATCGGGAATTGGTTAGGCACTGTATGATTTTTTATTGTTCAAAGATTATGGCAATGATGATCAAAATTTAATTAAAATTAAATTTTCCTAATTAATTTTTTTAATTATGCCAAAGTATTTACGTTAATTTTGGCAATTATGAAAACGTTCAATAACAGTAGTGAAAGTGAAAGATCTGATAAGATAAAGCTAAAATCTTTGTTATCCGCTGCATGTCGCAGAGCGCCACGTATAAATATCAATTACAGGACTTAATTCGGCACCGAGCAAATATCTTACGGGTGGTACAAGAGAAAAGAGATAAGTTTATAACGTTAATAGTATCCGTGTCTCATGTTAAAAACGTATCTTTAACTTAATCAATATTCGAACTATTTATTGGTCAATATGTTTCATTTCGAGAGGTGAGAATTAGAAATTTGTCAGTTTCTATAGGAACACATGTTTTTTTTTTAATTAATTATTTCTTTCATCACCAACTCCTCAACCTACCTAATTGTTCTAAATATTGTATTTATTAACGTAACCCTTTAATATAAAGATTAAACTTATTGATATTTCAGTGCTGTTATTGAAATGTATGCAGTTAAGAAATTCTATTGTTCTATCTATAACTTATCAAATAAAAGCTGAAATAAAGTTGAATGCTCAATTAATTGTGAATATTTCCACTATTAATTACCTATTCAAGGAGTACGTATTTCTACAGGAATACGTACTGGTTCTGTAACGGATGAATAATACATTATTCATCCGTTACAGAACCACAAATATTTTATTACAATCGCTCTCGTCTCTACCTTGCGCCCCAAACACGTCGGAACAATTCCTTGAAAGCTCAGTTTTGTTACAATTAATGATTTTAATTAAGCAAAAATGAAATAGCTGGCAGAATCGCGGCTAATGAACACCGCCAGGCGTGGCGCGCTCGACCTGTGCGGTTGACGTTTCATATTTTTACAGTTTACACTGATACAATATATAAATTATATAAAATACACATAAAACATTCCTTTATAAAGTTCTACAAAATTTTGAAGTGTGATTAAAGCTTATTTTTTCTAGCTTTTCTTCTCCTACGCAGATAGTTCCTGTACCATAGTCCATAGGTACAATTATGGTACAATCCTAATTTTCTACTTAATTTAAAAATAGAGTTTACGTGGTTAAAATCAATACATACTATCTATTTCTATGAATATTATATCTAACTGTGAAAGTTTCCATATATGAATTGACGACCGAAAGGCCAAAGGGATTTGGAAGAAATTTGGCAAACTCCCATAAACAAAACCGCTATCCAAAACTAAGCTATACCATCAAGTAAACACCATTCTTCATCTTACAATAATTTATTATGATTAGAAATCGCTAAATAAAATAGGTTCCAGGCGATTTGCCTGCTAGTGAAACATTAATAGGTTGGTTCTTGATATCTTGTCATCTTGCTAGATTGGCTCGGGAATCGAACCTGCGATCTAGTGGTACCGAGAATAATTCGGTTGGTGTGAGGGGTCACGGATTTTTAGTAGATCGATTTAGCGCGTGCTTGCCAGCGGCGGAGTGCTGTGCTTTGTGAGAACTTATCGATGTTTTTACCTTGGTTATTATTGATTTGTAGGCATTTTAAGAAGTTTTATTATCAATCAGGTTAGAATGTAAGTAATTACAGATAAAGTAAAATAATGTATAAACTAGAAAAAAAATGTGTGCGTGTACTAGAGTACACACGTAAGAAGTGAAACTTCTTTATGACCTTATTTTTCAAAAAATAATTTACTATCTCCACTAATATTATAAAGAGGAAAACTTTGTTTGTTTGTTTGATTGTAATGAATAGACTCATAAACTACTGGACTGATTTTAAAAACTTTTTCACCATTCGAAAGCTACATTATCCACGAGTAATATAGGCTATATATTATCATGCTAAGACCAACAGGAGCGGAGCCACGCGGGTGAAACCGCGCGGCACAGCTTGTATACAATATTACAGAAATACGTTAATCTAACACGCTCGTCGCTTCGCTCCTCGCTACCTATTTAAATATTTACACCAGCCACTGCTGCAACTCGCTCGCTTCGCTCGCTCGGCTCGTGCGGTAGTTCAAAAGTTAACCTAAGATGCTCGTCGCTTCGCTCCTCGCTACCTATTTGATTATTACGCCGGCCACTGCCGCGACTCGCTCGCTACGCTCGTGCGGTAGTTCAAAAGACCAAGGGAGACGCCAAAAAATTCGAATTATATAGAGTTTTCAACTTATAAAGGATTTCGACTTAGGGAGATTTTGATTGGACATAAAGAGTTTGAGGTTTATTCTAATAAATTTTGAATTCACAAAATCATAATTGAACACCAATCAAGCAAACACGTGTTTACGTGAGTCATAGATTTATTATCGTATACTCCTAAAATGTTTTCTAAGAAAAAATAGTGTACTTACATTGTCGTCAAGTTCTTAAAGGCGGTAACTTATTTTTGTTCGAACAATTATAGAGGTAATAAATTCCTAATGATCAAGTTGTAAAGGTTGTAAAATAAAATAAAATGTTGCTATGTTCGACATACAGAGGTCAAATTTAATTTAATTTAATTTTTTAAGCTTAAATAACTTGAAAAATAAATAACATGATCACGCCCACGTGTTGGTGTTTTAAAAAATTCAATCAAAAACTGAGAATAACTGTAAATATTTTAGAATTAGAAAAATAAATATGTACCACAATAACATTCAAGTATTAGAAAAAATTTATACATAATTCCACCCACGTGTTAGTGTATCTATACATATTATAATAAAATTGAAAAAATTGAAAAATACAATCAAAAAGTGAGGTTAATTTTAAATAACTTAGAAAAATAAATACCATAATTACACCTAAGTATTAGAAAAAGATATGTAATTACTTACTTTTTTTTGAAATTCACTGGAATTAGAATTAAAATAAACACTTTGATTGTGCTGATCACTTTAATATAATATTATCACGTCACTATAGAGCGTTGGAAATAAATACGAGTGCAATAGAAAAACGGTCAAGTAAAGTGGTAGGACGTACGTTAAAACGATACGCTATCCCTACTCCGCTGGAGAAAGTATACGTCGAATCACGCGTGGTAGGGATAAGAAAAAGTTGGCGCGTAAAAATGTCACGAGTACGGCGTAACGCAAAAATGTCACGCGCGCGGCGTAACGTAACGCAAAAATGTCACACAAAATTTTTGTCCACCCCCGATAAAGAAGTTTCACTTCAAAAATTGGACATTCTTTGCTTGCAGCTTCTGTGTTTATACTAGCTAGGTACTTTGTATATGATTAGGAATAGGTAATAAATATCATATCATTAACATAAGATGCACATAATGTACTTACATACACACACACCAGGTCTTTGCAGCTCATGATTTAAAGAATTGGATATTTTTGTTTTTCTTCTTGTTCGATCGACCTATCGAAATTTAATGATAATTTCTATTTCAAGCAATAGTTTATTCTTTTTTGTAAAATATCGATAAAACTTATTTCACTCTGCTTACAATTGATAAAAAATAAAATTATCGATAACTCTCACATCACTAGTCTGTCGGTGGTGAAGCGCGTAAATCGGTGCGCGTGACGCTTCAGGGTGAGGTGCGCTCGTAATTCGCGTCGGATCGCCCCTCACTATTTAGCGCTAGTGTTGTACTTATCCACTACACCCTCTAATTGGAGTTAATCGAAGAGGTTTTGTTGAAACTGAAAAATGTGATTTTGTTAAAAATATGGTTCTTAAATTTTTAATTTTTGTTACAATTTATTGTGTTCTTATGTTCAGTTTACTCTAAGTTATTTTTATTTTTTACAGTGCTGCCGTCCTTTAACTAGAAAGCCGTTAAGCCAACGAAGTGAGTTTCGAGTAAATGGCAAAAAACACGGAAATCGTTATTTCTTAAAAATTATGACACTTAGAATAATTATTGTGAGATACATCGATCGACATTTAATTATATTATATATAAATAATAGTTTCTAACCAGACACTGTTATAATTTATTTTTAAATTCACTTTTTCTCGTTTAGCTCAGCATATTATCTGAAAATTTTAACTTTTTACTGGACAAGACGGCCGTTAACATACCATAGCGACTTTTTAGCTAAGTAATTTAGTATTTTTATTTTCATTTTATGATTTTTTTTAATTTATTAATAAAATGCTTACCTAAAACGTCGTTAAGCTACTATAACTGCTTTTAAGCTATGACTTTCGCATTAATTTTTATTTCAAAAACTTTATAATCAGCGATTAAGGGCTTTTTGATGCTTTTGTACTACAATTCTATAGAGTTGTACTCAATTTTTAATCTGACTAATGTTAAAAATTTGCTGCTGTCTGATGCTTTGCTCTCGGAAATTACATCCCCTAGGTCAACCAATGGAAAGGAAAAGGATCTGTCTGTGAGTAACAAGTATTTTAAACTCTTTTACTAAATGACTTTTAAGTTTTTGATAAAATGAACCTTTTTTTCACGTCATGTTCATGTTTCTTTCATTACAGAGGCTCATTAAGGGGTTAAGATTGAGATAAATTTTCTCGCTTTTCTTTTTGGAACCGTATTTTCATTTAGAATTGCAATTATAACGTTATTTTATAAATACTCTTCTGCGAAGCCATCATACGAGTCACGGATATGTGAGTACAAATAGGACAACAAACAATGTAAACATAAATCGTTTTCTGAAAAAAAATTAAGACTTGTGCATGAGGCTTTTGTAAAAAAATATCCTGGCTTCAATAGGGCTTCAAGCTCTTACATGTGGGATGCTCTTAATAAATAATGTAGAACCGCTTATCAAATGATTAGAAGATTCTTTCATCCATATTCAGAAAATATAATATACCAGAATATGTGGAAAATAGCAGGAGGTAGAAATAGAAAACTTTTTATTTTCTACCATGTAAAAAAATACAAATCTTAATAATCTAATATAAAGAAAAGAAAAAATAGAAATATGTAGTGGCAAAATGGACTCCCCGCCAGCGGGTCAAAGGTAGTGTACTCATAACAATTTTTGTATCACCGTCCCTAGTTCATTGCTTGACAGTCGATTACTAATTCCACCCAAGGGGTAAATTACATCATTAATAAATAGTACAGACTGTCTATGTTCTCTTTCTCGGTTATAGAGACTAATCAGAGTCTAAACAGAGAAGTACGATTGAAAGTTCGCACTGTCGTAACCATTACCTACCAAATTTTCGTAACTTTGACTTGTTATATTTTCCGTAATTTAGCTGCTAGATTGTATAAAACTTAGTGAACCTGATCAGAAACAATACATCTTGTAAAATAAAATCAAAAGCAATCGGTACTCTGCTTGGGAGCGACACAATTACAGCATCACACTCATCCCCAAAACTGATGCATCACCAGAATCGGATAACTGCCTTTTAGCTAAAAAATGAGGGTTAGCTGCTTTGTAGCTAAGCAAAAAAATGTAATAAGAATTTTTCCTAAATAAAGTTACATAACTAAAAAAGCGTTAAGGGCGAGTAACTGCAAAAATAAGGTAAGGATTTCCACTGGAATCGTTATATGAAAGCATATCACAAAGCAGTTATAGTCATTTTGCGTCCCTATAGTCAAGAATAATCTGATGACGTACTTTTAGTCAAGTAAAAAGCTAAAAAATAATTATTAAATCTGGCGGTTAAGGTACTTTGAAGGAAATTTAGCGAAGTAGTGTTGGTTAGACGCTTTCAAGTTATGGAATTGCCGAAAATTGTGTTACTTAACGGCTCACAATATTTTCATATCTCTATAACTATGAATGCTAGAGAAATGATTCTTAGACAGAAAGATAGAGAATTTTGAACTTTGTCACCCTACATTTAAAACTCAGAATTGACCATTTGAGGGTTAACGGCTTTTTAGTTAAAGGACGGCAGAGTGTACTATTAGAAAAGAAAATTATTAGCTCATTTGTTTGTACGTATCTACTTCTTATTCTGTTACTGGGTCGCTTACTACATAAAATCAAAAACCGTATCTATAATTTTGACGACTTGCCCATACTGCCCTCTACCTATTGCCCATACGTTCTTGCACAATCATTATAAATAAACTTTATTACCAAAGTAAACTACAATGGCTTATTTCCAAGAGTGCTCCGTCCGGCACGCCTTTGCAACGCCCTTTGGAAAAAATAAACTCTGCATATGATTATAGCGAGCAATATCCGAAAAGATTACCATCTTATCTCGCCATCGGACATGAGCACATCGGAGCCGCTTCATAGGCAGCGATTAGTCGTACGACCTATTGTCGTGTGGCGGGTGGTGTAAAGTAATGTGTGTTAAGGAAAAAATGAAATATCATTAATTTTATTAGAAGCATACCTAACATATTCTAGTTTTTGAAGTAAAGAGCTCCATTAATAATTGCAAACACTTAAAACTAAAATTAATGATAGATGCACAGACATGTAAAAAAGTTTAGTTACAATAGAAGTAGAGATCAATAATATCACTGTTAAAAAAATTAAAAAAAAAACTCGTTGTCGCTGTTTGAAACATTCTAATCTATATTGGTATAAATATAATACAGACTTAACTATATTTACATAAGAATTTCGTTAAAAAAGGTGCATCGTCTTTTCAAAGTATATTTTATTTTACACACAAACAATCAAATGTTACAATTAACATTTGAATGTCGTACATTATAAAGGTCACCTTATTAATGCCTGTCTTTGTAATCTGTCTTGAGAAATCCCGTATTGTGTCCACTTTCTACGCGTTTGCGAAACTTTTGGCGGCCTATACGTTCGGAAATTAAAAAAAAAAAAACAAAAATATCCCTTGTTGAATCGCTGATGTATGCCTTTGAATTATTTAGTACCGGGAGCATGTATGATATGAATTAAATTTGGTTGTGGGAGGAAAAATTCATACTAATAGCTCAAAACGTTGTCTTTTTAGTGTACTTTTACAAATTTTTTTTATTCAGAAATGAAAATAAAAAATCTAATAGTTGTATTGCACAAAAACGCAGTAAATTAAGTTATGTTACCTTTTCATAATTATTTTAAGGTTTTTCATTATTGTACTAAAATTCTACGAGCTTTATGAATGAACTATTCAGTGTTCTCGCAGACAATATTAGGAACTAAAGCTTCTAATAGAAAATGACCCAATATCAAACAATTCCATTCTCCACAAACTAGGATGTGGAGCTGGCTGCCAGCAACAATGCCGCGGTGTTTAATATGCACTTAGATTCCTATAATTGTCCAAGAACAATGGATCACGTTTAAAGGCGCGTAAAAATCTTTTAACGATATTGTCCCGTTCAATTAAGAAGGAACGAACGCGAAGATATTTTCTTTAAGAATTTCGCGCGGCTACCCTTGGTCTTGTCAATAAACTCCATATAAATTGCCTTAACCAAGCAAAATTTGAATATAATAGCGTGGCTCCTATGTTTCGCTTTTTAGCCCCTTCAGTTGAAGTCCGCAATAGCTGACCGATTATATTGTAAGCAAATTATCTGCTCGGATCTGGAAAGCGGTCTGTTTGATTGTTTTTTGATGGAAATTATTATATTGAGATTTGTGATGTAATACAAATGGAGATGCTAGATTGCATCTATTTTCTCGGCGTTTCTAGTGATGTTTCTTGTCTGAATTATTTTCATCGCTTTATTTAAAAGAGTTGTTACGTAACAGGAAAATAGTAGAGAAATTCTAGGTGATTGTTTTTTAGATATAAGTGTGTTCGTGGTATTTTCGGACATTTGTATGCAACACGTTTAGTTATAGTTTAGGAAGTATAACTAAACGTGCTCTGTAAAGTTTTCTAAATTTGAATTTCACGCTTGTGAAACTCAAATTCAGAAAACTTTTTAAAATCATATTAGTTATCTTTTTCGTTCAGTATGGGTTTTTTATTACCTACTTAGAAAACTAAAAATTACTACATTTTTCGAATAAATGAAGCTGAAATAAGTATTTCATTGAGTTAAAAATAAAAATTTTATCTACGTGATAAATTTAGCATGAATGACTTAAATATTAAAATACCCTATGTCCATTTAAGATAAAAAATAAGTGGCTCATTATATCATACACAGTTTACTCAAGATCAAGTATTTTAATTGCAAAAACGTACATAATAAAAGCACATGTCAACATTAATTTTTGAAACTGATAACTTATTGACAAACTTTAAACCCGCTCTGAAAGCGCGTTAACAAATAAATATTTATATATTTAAAAGAAATAATAAAATTAACATTTAATTGGTGTGACAAAAGCCTGATTTACATGTTCTCACAGAAAAACTTCGGGGCAATTAAAGTTTCAAAAGTTCAATTAAAACGGTAGTTGACGGAGTTTGCGCAAGCGTGGTGTAATTAACCAGCTTTACGTAATTCGATCGCGTCTGATAATGCACAGGACATTTCGCTGGCTGTGAATGTGAGGCTAATTAATATTATTATTAGGACTATTGACGATTTAAGGAGGTCTTCTGAGTTATCAACTTAACTTCAGTGCAGTGGCAAAGCATTATAGTTTCATTATAAATAGTAGCAATACATCAGTATTATTACGTGGTTTAATATTTTATGGAATATTTATTATATTTTACAACGCAGTAATTTTCGGAAATTTAAATTGTTTCTGGATATTAGACTCCTTTCTTCCCTTTCTCTAAAAAATACAAATTGTAAAAAGTTCTTGTAGCTTTTTATTTCATTGCCGTATACACTTATATGTTAATTTGATTCTGTCAACAGTAGGTAAAAATATGTACTTATCGAAAAAAATGGAGTAAAAAATTGAATCAAATTTGTTTCCAGGCGAATTATATTGATCGAAATCTGCGTGCTAAAATATGTTTACAGGGGTTATTTACAGACTATCTTGTTTATCAACCGAATAAAACTGCGATAAAATTATTTAGTACGTTATATTAAACCTTGTTTGAGTAGTCTATAAATGTGTTTTAATTATATCTTGCGATCTTTATTAGCTTACACGAATCGAATTGTAACTTGAGAGATAAATATCAGTAAAGGTTGTTGAAAATCGTTTTCTTCTCAATCTGTATCAATACGTTCTGTAAGATACGTAATGTTTAAGTTTTTATTATTTCATTTTTCTATCAAATTATTTTTATCCTTTTTTACTGTAAAGTTGTATCAGTTCGTCTTGTATAGAATCTAGGTACCTATTGATTCATTTGGTAATACAGATAAGATATTATTTTTAGAATTCAAATATTCCTAATATAGGTACTTAGGTAGTTGTTAAAATATGCTTTAAATAAAAAATAAAAGCTTTTATTTATTTTTTTCATTTACAGCTTACTTTCAAAAAATTTGACATAAATTTTTGTGAAAATAGTGTTATTTCTCTACATTTTTGTTACAAAGTAAAACTAATTTAACCTTAATGTAATGTTTTCTTTCTACTCTTATTGTAATATAAAAGCTTAAAAAGCACAAAGTATGATTCGTATAAAATATAAACTTACTAATAAATAAGCAATATTATTTAGAAATCAGAACACATTGTTACCTTATCCTGAATAAGGCAAAATTAATTGATTTATATTATTTTATTAAGCGTTCAAAGGAACTGTGTGATCCGTAGCGCCCCCTGGCGACGCATTTATTCCTGTCTATAAAACTTACGTTATATATCGGCTTGGTCATTAGCTTTGATTAATTTTGTTTGTACGCCGATTATCGCTGCAGTTAGCAATTGATTTCATAATTATAGCAATTGTGTTGAGATCTAGTTTTACAGTATGGTAGGTGTATGCAGTTGTTTATTGTTCATTGTGAGAAATAATGTATTTTTTATGGACTTCAGGTTCAGGACAGTGCTTCTGCAACTTTTTACAGTGCTTAAAAGTTCTTAGATTGAAATTCGAAGTTTCTTTATTACAATCGTGATAAGTTCTGCATTTGTATATTATGAAACGAGCTTACATGCAAGCTCCCTTCAATTAGGATAAAAGGTCAATATTCAAAAATCGTAAATTAAAAAAAAATCATTAAGTACTTATATTTTGTGTTTGTACATGCGTGATGTTATGAATGGTATTAAAGTACCTACTTGAAATCTAAATGCAAGACAGATACCCCTACGGTGTAATTGAATATTTCCATTCATTTTCTTAAAATTGAGCCTCTTATATAAAATATATTGAACATGCTTATAAAGTGCTTTTTCAAAGTCAATATAATTTCCACACCAATGTTTGCGGTAGTCATCGAGACATCCTATTTCCCGCAGGCAGGGCCGGACTCAAATAACCGTTCGCCGCCAGGGCCGCATTTGATTTATTGATCAATTACTTTAGCACCGATCGTGTGGCCAATTTAAACATTTACGAATCTGTTTCGCTTATATGTGTTGCAATTTATCAAAGGAGAATGCCCATGAAAGTATGGACCACAGTACAGTGTTGCGTCAATGCCAGAGTGGTTTTGGAGGGTTCTTCGATATTCAAAAGATTTTTACCAATTGATTTTTTTGTGATAAAAACAGGGGTTTTCAAGATATTGAGAAAAATTTGAAATAACCTCAAAACTTAAATAACCCCGATTTAGTTAGGTTTATGTGTGATTTAGGTAGCATTTTATCGTCCGAAGGTTATTTTTCGTTTAACATATTTAATCTATGCGTAGAGCTTATGCTTTCAGACAAAGTCTATCTGTTCATCGGATAGTGTAGGTAGGCACCAGAAATCTTCTGGGACGGATTTAAAGAAAACCTAAATATATACCTATTAAAAAAATGCCAATAGAGCTCATATAGATTGTTTTATTCGGTTTACATGTTGTTGTTGTTTGAATCATTTTTTCACTACATATTCGAAGAAAGAAACAAATAAGAAATAACTGGTTACCTACCAAGCTATGTCAGAATAATATTTTTTTTATATATATTTATATTATTTTACTTCACTATCTATGTTAAAACAACCTACAGTGTATAAACAACAAAGTGATTTTAAAGAGTGAAAAAAGAGAGATTTTATGTTTATTGATTTTTTTGTAATTCAATGAAAACAATAATCGATATTAATACACTTAGCTATTTACCATAGTAAATGTAATAATAGTTACCGCTTGGTTACCGATGTAAGCGGTAATGGATACTAAATCTATGGTAACGGATCTAAACAATTACATGCCTTATTAGATTTTACAAAACATTCCCTGTTCAATATATATTTTCCGATGGTAAGAAGGCCTCTAAATTGCCGAGATTTTTTTTAATAGTATTGTTATCTTGATGCATGAGAAAAACCTGTACCAAAAATGTAAACGGTAATGGACACTAAATCTATAATAACGGATCTAAACAATTACACGTCTTATTAGATTTTACAAAACATTCCCTGTTCAAAATATATTTTCCGATGGTAAGAAGGCCTCTAAATTGCCGAGATTTTTTTTTAATAGTATTGTTATCTTGATGCATGAGAAAAACCTGTACCAAAAATGGGCATTCTCCTTTGTAGCTTTTTAAAATTTAACTTTTTTAAGTTTGTGAAGGCAAAGTTTATTGCTTTTGCGCATAATAAGACCCTAGAAATTCTAGAAAACGCAAATGATCGTAGATAAATATTAGGGAGTTGTAAGAAATTGTAAATTATTATATATGTAGTTAGAAATTTCAAAGACTATTTATTTTAATGTCTTTTCAGTCTCTTTTTATTGCTTACAAATGAATAAATTGCCGCAGCTGTATCGAGCTAAGCATTCGATGCATTCCCTTGCAGTACATACATACATAAATTGAACACTTGGCATATCTAAGCACATGCTGTATAATATTATTCCGAATAACGACAGACAATTTCAAATGAGTACACGTTTCAGCTAGTTATTGGACCACCAGCTTTTAATACTTATTCTGTAATTTTACACTTTTAATATCATGTGTAGTTTAGGACCCGTTAATTTTCACAGATCTGTTTTATTATGACTAGTTACTTACACTTTTCCAAAGATTCCTTACAACATTTCTTTATTTATTTATTTAAACTATTTATTGTGCTGCCAAAAATACAAAAAATACAAACAAAACTTATTCTAAAAGAAAAACAGCACAGAAGGCGGCCTTATCACTTAAGAGTGTTCATCATTCATTTGAGTGATCAGATTTCTTTGTGAACTTTATGCTAATTACTTGTTTCATTGTTACTGTTTTTCTTGCTTTCGCCTATTTTTATTTTCGTATTCGTAAAAGTCTCATATAATTTGTGAAGTTTGTATTTAAATTATTAAAAACTCAGGTAAGGTGTAATATATTGATAAAAAGATTTCATTCCTGATATAATTATTATGTTCGAGCTATCTCGAAGCGATCTCGTTTGAATATTACATCAGTCAGAATCGACATCCGAAATCGAAAATTTAACAATAATTCCAAAAGTTTTCAAACTTCGGTCAAGTGAATAGTACATTGGGACGACAATAAATCTCATTTTGCAACCTTGTCCGCAGTCCGGAACATTGTTAAAATTGCAATTAAATTATTTTTTTGCTGTATGATCGTGAAAAAAATTCCAAAAGTTCTGCAAACTTGGGAAAGTTTTCGATATAATATTTCATATCACGTATTAAATTTGCAACCAATCTAAGTGTACGGAACATTGTTAAAATTGCAATTAAATTATTTTTTGCTGTATGGTCGTGAAAAAAATTCCAAAAGTTCTGCAAACTCGACACAGATATCGGAAATATACACCGAACGGTTGTATAAATTTGCAACCTTTTTCGTTGACCGGAACATGTTTATTTATAATTATTTTTAATTCGTGGTCATTTTTTCGAGTAAGGTGGTCTCGGAATAATTACAAAAGTTTTGGAACTTGGTTGCAAACTTCGAAAACATATATTCTGATACATTTACAAATTTGCAACCTCATTCAGTTTAATAAATAAAAAAAACATTAATATTCAATATCAAAAGATGTTCCGTACACTGAGATTGGTTGCAAATTTAATACGTGATATGAAATATTATATCGAAAACTTCCCCAAGTTTGCAGAACTTTTGGAATTTTTTTCACGACCATACAGCAAAAAATAATTTAATAGCAGTTCCGGACTGCGGACAAGGTTGCAAAATGAGATTTATTGTCGCCCCAATGTACCATTCACTTGACCGAAGTTTGAAAACTTTTGGAATTATTGTGAATTGATTGTCTTAACTGACTGGAGTATATCTCAGAATAAGTGAGACGATGACACGTAGCGCGCAGCGGGCGTCCGAGCGTTAATAAATTCGATTTTTTCTCTAGAAATTTTACAATTTCATGAGAAATTAGAGCTGCATGCTCTCATGATGCCATTTCCTTCGTTTTATTAGCTTTAATTGCTGTCTATTTACATGTAATTAATCCTTTGCTAAACATAAAACTTAACATTAAATGTGAACCAATTAATAACTGAATATGATTCTCTACATCCAATTATGAATGACAAAACAGAAAATCGAAGCTATTTTGATATATTCTCGCTGGTTATAATGACACTTTTTCAGCTATATGACTAAAAATAAAATATAACGATATAAGGATTATTAGAATATTCCAAAACGATGTTCGCATTGTTAATTGAATATTTCACGATTAAACGCTCATGGTATTTAAAGGATTAGCTACACTTTTAGAAAGTACTAGAATTTATTACCTTGTAAGTTGCCACTTAGCTATCAATAAATCATTGCATAATCTAGCAGTAATTTTCTAAACGTTCAGATAAAATCGATTTCAGATTTTGCTAATCGATACCAATTAATCTGCAGTAATGCGGCTCCTGTAATGTGATTATAATAATTAAATTTATATATAATCATCGATTATCCGATTATCCGATAGTTGAGATCTGATAGGTGGTAAGTCAAAATCGATATCGCCTCTATTAGTGCACATTTAGCGTAATTAGCGTAATCAGCACATTTAGCGTAATAAGCGACCATAGATCAGATCAAGGCGATCAATTGTTTAGAATGTGAACGTATAAAATCTATTCCTTTAAAGTTTCACACACTACTATTGGATTCGAGCTTTCCGACTTATCAAATTGCTGCAATATACTCTATTCTATAATCGTTCCTTCTCGTCCAATCTCTACTGTAGAAAACTAGCCCAAAAGGACGTCATTCATTACTCAACCCAGAAAAAAAATGCAAAAAGTTCCTACAAACTTTATCACAAAAACTAGAATTCGAGCAGTTTTTCATGTTCCTACAAATCCATATATGATGATGAGATAGCAAAGTTCCTTTACCAGTATATCAGCGATCAATTGATAAATTCAGTCATTAAATCGTCAAAGCTGGCTCGCTGACGTGCAAATGGCTAGATTTATCACGCTCTGTAGCATGCAAAAACTGACTGCACTGACTTTGATATATCGTTATACGTGCCCCGTTTCCATAATATGTGTGAAAGATTAATAAATATATCTGTTAACCCATTTAGAGTTATTAGGCATTGTTTATTGGTTGCCTTGTCTTGTCATGTTGGGTTCCGTGCAATATTGAAGCTTCTGAACTTTGATATGGGATTTTTTTAATGATGAACGTTATTTCTAATGTTTGATATTGGAAATTTTAATGGTGTACATTTTTAATATAAATGTGTATTTCGTATGATATACGAGGGCTTACAATAATATGGGAGAACAGTCTAGCCTTGTCCAAGTTATTGGAAAACTTGTGAATCAAAAAGCGTTGTATAGTTTCAAATAAAAGAAGACAATACCTTGTTATCTAAGGTTATTGAAAAAGAAACTTCTTCTTAACAGTGTTGTATTATTTTGAGGAGCTACTTTATCTTAAAAGTCTGCATGTTATTAATTCCTAGGCCCATTACCGTATGTCAACACCTGTCTGGCTCAAGTTATTGATGAATGTCGGCGGTGGATCACTTATCAAAGCATTTTCTACTATAAAATCAAATGCAACTAAAAATGTTAATAATATAATTTAGTATTGAGCTATAAAATAATTGCATGCATGGCGTCTCAGTAAAATGTAAAGACTTTTAATCGTATTGACTGAACTGTCTTCAAATACTTGTAAGTATTTCTATTCAAATGACTCCCTTTAATTGCTTGTTTCCTGGTTTTGTATGCTAAGGATTTCCTTCCAACTTGACAAATTCAGTGATTAAATGAATTATAGCTAGTTTTTTATTTAATAAGCTATGTGACAAGGATAAGCTTGAAACTTCTTGATGGAAAGCCTTTTGCATTGCTAAACTTATGCAGTTACCTACTTACGTATTTTTTCATCCGATATGATATAAAAAATACGTTAAATGTCCATAAATGATGGTTTGAAAATATATATTTTTTTACGAATAATTTCACTAGCTTTAACTGTCTTACTTCTTAGTTTAATGGTTCTACCACTTTTAATAACAGCAAGTTAGTTCGCATATCAATCCATCGATGATCCATCACACACCGTAAAGTGTAAACCAACTCTGTGATTAAGCTCCACACACATTAAACAGAACTAAGTGTTCGATACACATCTCGATATAAAATCGATACAAAAACGATTGTATCGAGTGAGACGAAAATAAAACGCTACAGATTCGATTGCGGGCGTTACAAATCGTCGGATCGAAATCAATTACGCGTTAATGACTGTCCGGGGGTTGTAATCATCGTTTCTTATTTGTCATTCATCAAAATTGCTGTATGATTGGTATAAAGCAGAAGCTATGAGGGGAAAGGCTTATGGCGTATGGAAGCTACATAGGGATCGGAAATATAAAATATTGTTTTGGTCTTCGTATTGTTATAAATAACGCATATAGTTACAATTTCTAGGAAAAATATTTTCAAATGTAAGTACAAATAGATACTTAATACAATCTCTATCAGCTTTATTGATAGTCTGTACCTCTACATATTCTATTTAATGTGTATTGCATGCAATCTATGTTCATTACATCATTAATTAATCTTTATTATTATTAAATTTTTTATATAGCTATTAAAACAGTGATACTTACTTCGAAAATACTTTAGTTGCTATCTTTACAACGAAAGTATATTCGCTGTCGTTTACTCTTTACACACTTTCAGTTAATAGTTTTAAACAAACATTTCTATTACGACGCCTGAATGATCATTATCGCCAGTAAAAAATATCATTAAACACATCTATATGAGCGAGGTGATAATTTCACTAATAACACACCCCGGGTGTTACTCGTCATACTTCTTTCACTCTAAGTATTTAAATGTACTCGTCTACAGGTCATTGATTATAGAGTTTTTTGTAAGCATGAGAATATCGAATACGAGACTTCCGTTATACTTATTTATTGTCTGTGAAGAGATGACATACTTAACGAAAAGGACGTTGGACTTTGTTGGATACATCTGTGGGATAGTGGATACATGTTAATCTTAATCTGATATCTAATGTGTTAATCTTAAAAAATATAAATCAAACAACTTTCTTTCCGATTTTGTAACAGCTGCAGCTTCAGTACAAAGGACTTCTTACTCCACTGAAAACAATAATGATCCTATAAAGTTAAAGTTCCTACTCATTAACACAATCGAAAACTGAACATTTCTCCCTCGAATGTGATATTCATCTATTCATGTATCACTACCCAAAGGGAAACTGACTTTAAACGTATTTAAGTTTGTAAAAAGGCCACACGTTGTTATAAATAATTGTGAATAAATCGGGTGCTCATTACTTGGTAAGCTTTAATCAATTTCGCGAGGTACTTTCGAAGAGGTACAAAAGAAAGTACAGTCGTGTAAAAAGAGAATTGCGTTACAGTGTCGCCTACGGCGCTTGAGGAAACCGAATGTATGCAATTATCGATAAAGTAGGGCTGTGAGGTGGTCGATACTTTTGATGACTTTATTAATTGTCATTTAAATATAACGGCTCTTAATATATTGTTGTAGGCATGTTAATTTTGAAAAATGTGTGACGATTGTTGCTCATTTTAATATTTATAATGTCATAGTAAATATGAATGAAACAAAATATATTTTGAGTTCCAGAGAACATATTTGTAATTAAACCAATATTTTTCACGTCATTTCTTAATTCGTGCTATTAGTTAAGCTGAGAACCCTTAAAATCAGCACACGACGTTGTAAATAAATTTCTCTCAATACTCAAGACGAACTTCAACAGATGTATCCCTATCGATTTCGAATGCACAAACATCGATATCCCATTATTCATTCCCTACCGCAATTACGTCGCGATGAGCGTCACGTTTACTTTTCGTACACACATGAAAGACGCCGCTGTCCGTTTTAAACGCGCGAAATTTCCCCCGCGACTGTACCGCCTGATTATTATTATTATTCTGACAGAAGCTGGTGAAATCATTACAATGTGTCAAGCAAATTGTTGGGTATGCCTCGCATGTGGACCTAGTGGATTATTACGGTAACTATTTAATAAGTACATTCCGGTGGAAAAGTGGAGTGTAATTGATTTTTATGTTGGGTTTGTTTGTTTGTAGGTGATGATTAATTGCGTGGTTCCAAACAAACCGAGTGTAAATATTGGTTTCTTTTTCTATGTAGAATACATATCTATAGTATCTACACTGAGTACAGATTTTTCCCAATGCAAATATACTTTCATTGAGGTCAGAGGTATTTAGATAATATTAACTATGCACATTATATCATAACAATTTCATCGACCTTAGCATAACATTAATATTTAAAAAAAAGTCACGATATGATCATGTTCATTGATGAATATAAATTAATCATAAAGAATGATGACAGTCATTTTTATGGGTTCGCTAACATTAATTTGGTTCCTTTATCATTGCAGGTAAGCATTGCATCGAGTAGCGGTAAGCAAGTATTTTTCGCTTTATCCAAATAATCAATACGTGTAACTTGTTTGTAAAAGTCATTAATATGCTATGGAGTGTAATCGAAACTTTAGAGCGTGTGCACGGTGGAGCTGGCTGCTAAATAAAAAAAGAAATGGTATTTTGGATTTTTTAATGCTTTTGGTTTAACAATATAGGTAGTGATTAAGCAGTTGATTAGGTGCAGTTAATTACTACATATAACAAAACTCTGTAGTCTAAGACTATAAGGTATGAAATAGGATATTAGAGGTGAAGAAAATAAAAAGTAATCATATATATTCCAAGTATAAAGGTATTTTCTTTTTATTCTTGTATTATTGTGTGTTCTCTTGTGGTATTTAATATATACCTACATACTTACATAAGCATAAAATGCCTAACTATCCACATATGCAGACTTTATTGTATGTTTGACGAATGTTCATGGTGCACGTGGGTTTATACAAAGGTTTGCATACTGCTGGTTCGTTAACTGCGCGGGCGCATGCGCAATTTATCGACCCAGCAACGGACTCCGACAAAGTTATCGATAACATAATATAATGGTATTGCACTTCACTATGCAAACGTTAGAACTAATATGTTACTAAATTGTATTGGACTTGTATTAGAATAGGGATTTATATTAAGTAAATGGAGTCGATTGAGATAATTGTTTTGTGGTATTTTTAACATTGCATTTTATTACGATTATTCCGTAGTTTTGTTTGTAACAAGCAACGATAATGAACAACGAATATCTTTTATGAATTATAAACTCATAATTACTTAAAATTTTGTTTTTTCCTATACAAATTAAAACTGTAAAGCAGCGCTCTATTTTGCTTTTATATTTTACAAATATTTTGACTACGAAACTGGAGTTGTCGTTTAAAAATATTTATTTATCAGGCATTATGTACTTCTCGATTATTAACTGTCGCTATATTTTCTCTTGTAAAATATAAAAATATGATCGTTTATTCAAATTTTCTCTTTTAAACATATTATTCGTATTTAATTCCGCATTCAGGTCAAACTGAACTAATGTAATAATATGATAAATGCGAAAGTCTAGTCTAGTCTAGTCTAAAAGTGTTTGTATGTCTTCCTAATGTCTCTTACGCTTGCACGATCAAACAATAGTACCTACCAATAATAGGAATGAAAATTAGAGCCAGATTCAAACACAGGCTACTTTTATGCAAAAACGTAGCTTTTGATTTTGTCAGCAGATAAAACCGCAATTTGCACCAACATAAATAAATATGAAAATTTCCGAAATGTAATTTATCAGAAGCATGTTAACGCATAGCTCGCGATACGAGTACAATTAAAACGTTATCACCACCTAGCACTATTGCAGATACGCTATGCAAATAGAATTATTCGCCACGGGTCGGCACGCTTCAGCATCTTAGTTCGTAAAGGTGCCGCTAGATAACGCCACTGCGATTAGATGGAGAATTTACAGCGGTGTGGTGTGGTATCGCGGACAATAAATTAGAAATTCGTTAGATAGAGACGTAGTGCCAATTATTCGTTTGGTGCGGGATGCTTTGATCGCTATGATTTAGTTGCGGGGAATACAGGAATTGCTGATCGGAGATGCGCTGGGCTGTACTATCGATGGCTTTTGAACTGTTGTTTCGTTTTAGTAGTGACAATTTTAGAGGTGGAAGACTTTGTGTCAGAATATTGACAAAAATATGATTAATTAGGTAATGCATAAATGCATAGATATAATCTATAAATTATGTTCGTAAGCAATCAGACAAGACCTCAAGCATTCGACGCTACAATAATTTTAGGTAACTCTCATTTTTTTATACCACTGCATTTCAAATCAGGAAGCGTAAATCAATCATTACCTATTTTTTTTGACAATTCCATTAAATAAATTGCTCAATAATTTATAACGACCGGTGTGGATAAGTTATGATTACCTAGATAGCTTAAATTATGTTTCAAAAACATAACCCTAAGACACCTAACACAATAAAAACTCTATCTAAACTGTTCTTAAATGTCTTGTTTGTCTCTCAAAAAATAACAACATATGTATCTAATTTATTCAACAATTACAGTGTCTATCGTAAAATACGTTTCTTATTGGTTTGTTTGCGAATAAAGAATTTCAAATAAAATTATCGACTGACGACTACTCATCATTTATCAATGTAATTAAATAAATATCCACGACACCTACTGCTTTTTGCAAAGCATTATTACCCTTAATTGATGTCACCAATGTGAATCGAGTGGGAATAACAAAAAAAGCGATATATCGAATATTCTCTCGATACTTCGAACATTACGGAGCTATTTGGTGCCTTTATACACATAAAAATAGTTGATTAAAGGTTGGTAGTGTACCTAATGAGTCATTGGGCTTACTGGACTAGATTGGAAAAACAGTATTGATATGTAATTAGAAAAGGAAGGTTGTATACGTAATTTTATATTAGATTGTAACATAGATTGTAGGTATAAAAATGTATTAGTAATTGTATTCACCAGTTTAAATAAATTTTTCTATATATAACGCAACGTCATAAGTAAATGTTTCAATGTGTTTTTTCATGTTGATATTGATAAGAATTGTTAAATTGAGGTTTATGATTCATTAGGTACTTACTTATATGAAAAATAATACATGTAGGAAGGTAGGTATGTTATGACAACAGTAAAATGTTAAATATCAATCTAAGTTGTTGTTGAAATTAATAGTTCAAACCTGGCATGATGCTCATCATTTATTTCTTACGCACTAGGGTATAAGGATGCATGAATAAGTCATGAATATCGACAAACAGTTCAGATAAAGGTCACTCGCTCATAATATTCCCCATTCGATTGGTTGCCTCAGTACCAACAAAAAATACATGACTCATTGCTTACAAATAATAAATATTTAAATTACGAAACGTAAAATTGTAACACGCAAACGAGTATCGTCACAGCTTATCCAAATACAGATGCCAGTTAGACCGGCACGAGATGTCAAAAATGCTTCCATTTTCAAATTGAGCGGGAAAGATAGCGCGGGAAAGCGTGTCGTTTGACGTGTGAACGGTTTGGTTTGGCGCGAACCACTCCCCGCTCCGCCCTCGCCCCGCCTACCTCTGTGTTACCAACTTGCCGGCCCGGGAAGGTGGGAAACCGACCTAGTGCCGTAGTGGGGTGAGTACTCGCCGCTAGTACTCGATACGTGTATGACGACTGTCACTCCATCGAATAGCGGTAAAACTAGTTTGATTTGCGCTACCATATTTACGTATAATAAGTTATACGTATCATTGTAATTCATATTCAAAATTATAATTGCACATTACTATTCGAGCGTAAAATAATAGGTAATCACTGCAGTCTGCATGTCGTCACACTTCTTTGAATGCTTCAGATTTCAAACGAAAATACGTAAACAACATCATGAGGTATCATAAATCATTCCATCGTGCATTTAAAAACATCGTGTAAATTGCTCCCAGTGTAATGAATAAAACAATACCTCTAAAGAGAGAAAGCTTCTTAATATTTATTTAAGTCTGTTCTTTTAAATTGAAATTATTAATTCGCTACCTTTTAATTAAAGTTTACGGGAGAAATAAATTTCCAACTAGCAATCTGTTTTTAAAAATGAGCACTGGCAATATTCTTTGGAGTTTTAAATTTCAACGGAGACGAGACGTCGCCTCGCATTAGGTAGCTTAAAAGCATTTTAGTATTCGCCACTCTACAAACAACACGAGCAAATGCCGCTGGGAGACGTATTTTAAAGCACTAGGAAATTTTATTTTATCATAAAAATCGTCTGAGAGTTTTACTTGTCTCTCTATAGTACAAATCTTAGCGTACCTACGGTAATTTAGTCTGAACTCTTTATTATAAATTTTCATATTTACCTAATAAATATATTCAGATAATAAGAGGTATGGAATGAAGCACGTATGTTATTTTAGAATAGTTGTAGCTATTTATATCGTTTCCTCATTCTGTACTATATTTATATTACAATAGATATAAATAAATATAATGTAGACTACATTTCCTTCGACGATTCTTGTCACTTTTGTTAACTTCTCTGTTATTCGGAAGCACTTATCATTTATATTAAAATGAAAAAAAAATTACAATCGATTTGAAACAAAAAAGAACCACAAATATCTTAAGTTAAAATAATATAATAAAGTAACTATACTTATACACTATGGTCGACTAGATTAAGATATCCCACTGTCTTCATCAAAATATTGTAATATATTATATGTAATAGAGCTTCGGTAAAATCGCCATCCATGTAAATCCACATAAAAATATATCGTAACAACGACCTTTCCATAACAATAGTCCATTCTATTTTTACCTCATAATAATTATGAGTTATTCATTTTAGCAATACGTGTGATTTATAGCAAAGACCACACGCAGTATAGGAAATCCGGTGCGGCCAGATACTAAGAGAAGTCGGTATCTTGTTTATTGCAAATTAACTCATATAGAATGCACAAACATTTCTGGTTGTCTTTTCACATAGTGTTTTTTATGATTTGATCAGTTTATTGATATGATGTAAGTTTAGATTATGTTGTTGTCCGATGAATTTACTCAAACATGTAATTAACAAGGTAATTTAGGCTTTAGCAACATTTTGGTAAATGCTAACCGAAAATAATTTGTAGGTGCTCAGGGCAAAACAATAGATAACTAATCGGAAGTCCAATTATATTATATTTGTTGTACAAAGAAATATTTAGCTGCATACACAGGTAAGTTCCTACTTCCTATATCAATAAGGTAAGTACTACAATTATATTAGTTTTTACATTAATGTAGTACTTGCCAGCTCCTATTGCTGTTAAAAGATGATGCACCTTTTAGTCATAACCAATAAAAGTTAAGGCAAATGCTCTAATAGGCTTTAAACTGAACTAATTCCGCGAACACCATCCCTAGTAGAGCTAAGGTATGTCAAATTCGAAGTGTTCTTATCGACACCAATATATAATACAGTTTACATATTTTACAGGCAAATAAGTTAGCGTGAAACCCAACTCCTTAGGCTTATAAGGTGAGAAGATCCACATTTGTCACATAGCTTGCCCGAGAGAGGGCTCAGGCGTGTCTCATATGTCCGCAAAGCGCCTTCATCGAGGGATTTATGTAAATCACATTAAATCAATGTTTGCTCAGACCCTGTTATAGGTGGAATATGTTAATTATTTACATATAGGGGCAAATCAGATCTTTATGTGTTTTATAGAATGTTATCACGAATATTTCATACCGGCCCTTTACTTTGATTTCGATTGAAGTCTAACATTTTATTATTTCTTGAAAATTTAAGTTCAGCAAAAAACATTTTTTGTGTTGTTTTACGACCATTTATGTAATACACATTATTTGCAAAATTTCATATTAATTATCAGATACCAGTAGTACAATACTTAATTTATACATTAACTCCGTAAACAGACTTATGGTGCCCTCTATTGGCAATTTAATGAACTGCATAATCCTTTAGCATACGTAAAAACTAAAAAGTTCAATATTCTTTTTATTGAAATACGCCGTGTTATATAATATTTTATTAGGTACCCAGTTTATATCACGACATGTTTTATAAATTTACTAGTTTTATATATTTTACAATGCTTTATGAACGCCTCATAACTTCATAAGTTGAATTATTATATTATCATAGTCACATACCTAATACCTATTAGGTACCTACACAATACACTTTTAAAAATGTTTAACAATATTTTAACAATATAATTACATATTAAAGTATATAATATAAGTATACACACTACCGTCACTACCTACTCATTTTTACAAGCTAGCAAATTCTATCAATTTTTTTGTCACCCAATAATTGACACATCACAGAAATGATTAGAGCGTCGCCAAATTTCGAACTTTCTTATTGTTTATCTAAATCGAGCTTTGATCAACGGCGTGGGTGTCTTGAGTCACCTGTCCCCTTTTTATGTCCTACCAAAATGGGCTCAGGCAATTAAGGCTACAAGTGCTTTTTGTCCAAATTTAAATAAACACGATTCTTAACCATATTTGGGGTGAGCTACTGTTTCGTCCGTCAGGCTAGATAGAGAGATGTCATTTGTGTTCCGAGATAGACTATATTTGGGCTAACTTTCCCTTGTCGCTATTGTTTTGTTTTAGTATTGTTTTAATTGTCGTTGTTATTATTGTGTTGTAATGACGCTATAAAGCTTGTACACGACTACTGGGTATAACAGATGTCCAGCTGAGATGCTATAATGCTGTTTACAAAATTAATTAAAATGAAATAAAATAGTTTCATTCGTTTCCAATTTTACAAAATACGCAGTAGATAAGAGAAACCCTGTCTCAGGAGGTGCTGCTCTTCCTTAACTTAAAGTAGTTTAATATCTACATGAAATTTTTAATAAACTGTTACAACATTATTTTCATTTTATAGCTTAATATGTAAATATGAGACTTAAAATGTATAAAAATGTCAAACAAATGAAACCAGTAGGCTTTAAACAATATTATCGTAAAGTTGACAACGGGTTCACAAACCCATGTTACAACGATGACGTCATCAACGCCTGCGCATCCTACACAGCTGTTCCGTACAAGATCGTTAATGCTAATGATATATTTATATCTGGACTATTTAGAATAAATCTAGACTTTAATCGACTATCAAGTGAAACTGGGGCAATGGTTTCTACGAAAATACTGATGGGCAGCTAGTGTATTCGTATGTTGCAGTTCTTTAAGTATTTGTTTGTTTTTAAAGAATAATGACTTAATTTGTTCTTTGTATTGTTGATTATTGGTTGTTCCGTACCTACCTACGTTGTCGCCCAGTTTATTCGAATTTCGATTTAAAATAAGGGATTTGGTATTGTATTTTTAAATAAATTACTTACTTACTAGAGTTGCACAGGGACCCAAAGCAAATGAGTTTTTGCCTCCGAACGTGTAAATAAATTGAAATTTTCATTTTTGCTCTTTGCATCGCCATTGCTTCATTTTATGCCATCTCAACCAATATTATGTAAGGTGGCTATACCTAATACATAAAAAAGAAAACTACGAATTCATGATCTTCGTCGTAGTGCATAATACAGTCTTGCAATGGGAACGAAATATTGTGGTAGTTTTCACAAATATATGAGAAGTCTTCATTAGTACCCAAGTTGCTATGTACGGTGTAATTTTTTAATCGTATGAGTGATAGATCAGCGGATGAGATAATGCATATTGGCGCTGAGTAATGGGTGTTAATGTAATGGACAAAACAATAATGACATGTGACGTACGGAGCGCGGGCACGTACTACGCTTCCGTTTCTTTTGGGACTACACGGTGGGTATGGGTTTGATGTTTACGGGACTTTTATTAAGGAATATAAAGTTCTGTTTATTGGGGTTAGGAAGCTGAGTTTTTTGTGGACGCATGTCTGAGACAAAAGGCGTGATATAATGTTTTAGTTAGATTTTGATTGATGAAAGTTGATGTGTTTTATACCCCTATATGTATCACATGTGTGCGTATAGATAAGGCATTTCTTTCATTATTCATTAAGTTTTTTTTTATAACAGTAGGTACTCAATGTTTCTTTTAGATGTTAGAAATCTTTCTTCAAAACTTACACACTAGAGTCCCACGAAATCCTAAATCGTAGACACCAGTAAAAATCGTAAAATCGTAATTCGGCATAGGGCCTGCATTTTTAATTCCATCCGAAGTGAACAACCTTTGGGCCCGGAAGCGCTGTCTGCGCGGAAGTGTTCATTGTGCATTTTTTTCACTCATTTCTATTTTCATCACATTCGCAGGATATTATTTTGGGGTTATTGACTTCAGTTCTAGCTTTATAGAGTCACGTGAGGGGAATCGAATCGGCATGTGGTAATTAGACTAGATACTAGGTAAAACTAATGATGACGTTTTGATGAAGGTGGTAGGGCATAATTAAAAATAAACAATGCTTCGGCTTTAAAATATTATTGTAAACTGAATAATGTTAAAATTTAAAATAAAAGACGTTGATTATTTTGCTTCATTATAAAAGTAGATTAAAATGAAATAAAGGTTTTACAAAAACAGCGTCTACAATATGAAATTTCGTTCAGTAACGAAAATTAAAATTCACCATTGATAGAAACACGAAATGAAATGCAGAAATCCTAACAAAAAGTCAGTGGCACTGCAATTTAAATACAATATAACATAGTGATCACACACTTCCCTAGTGACAATCCGATCCGACGAAATTCACGTCACGTAGTCGGATCGTCATCGTCACGTTGCAGGATGGTCCTAATTGTCTCATTGCATGGTGCATGTCTAATGCATGTGATATCAATTTTGGTGTAGTTAGCGCCGGGTACAAGTTTCTATAATGTTATTGTCATAATCTTGAATTCCAAAACAGAATGCTCTTACTATTGTGCTTTCTTCTTTCTGTGATTTTACCCGAATATGCATTGTCTACCTGTAAATAAAATATGAAAACTATCGGTTTCAATATTACACAAAACTAATCATGGTTTATTTCCGTTAAAGTCTAGGTATCATTAGATTCCCATACTATCGCAATTGCTTCAAATACAAAATAATAAACAACTATTGCATTATTATTATAAATGCAATTACGAAAATAATAATTCAAAATAATCTGTATCTTGCGTCAATCGGCACAAAATTTGTTTCGCCAGATCACCGTGTCTACGAATTTCTTTGAACTGCCGGCCAACATGCCGAATTCTAGACACGTACTCTGCCTAGATACACTAAGATCTTGCCGAAGTCTAGTTTTTAATAACGCTGTAGGAGCGTGATGCGCCTAGAGATAACGTTTTATATTGTTTCGATATTCTATAGACAACGTAAGGAACAAAAGTTTAAATTTAAAGCTACAATGAGTGGAGAAGCGAAGTAAGTTAAGTTTTATGTACTGACTTTTCAAATTGGTCTTTGGTGGAAATATGATAGATTTTATAGGAAACTTATAAAGTTAGGTTATTAGTTTAACTTATAAGGTATCAGTCAGGTACCTACACTTTTGTCATATTGTTAAGGTATAAATTACTATGTTCACTGTTTTCAGCGTTAGGTACCTTATTATGTTCGTTTTGACTCCAGAATAATTTGTTAATAATTCAGAAGAAACTAGATATATATTCATTTTATTTCTTTCTCTTAAAATAAAACCAATACCATCTGAACGTGGCTTGTATGTTAAAATCCTGCTTAGTTACAGAGTAATACCCTAATGAATTATTGCCTTTTGGGTGATTGAACTCAGAATTTGGCGGATTATCGGCGTGACGTGACTTCCGAGCTGACAGAGGAAGTGGCTGGTGCGTCACGAATAACGATCATATTATGTTTTTGTTGGACAATTTTAGTACAGCTGATTTTTAAGTACTAACTGTCTGGGAGACGCTTGTCCGACTTGATTTGAATATGGTATTGACCACCGATTTAAGCGCGTCACACACGGTGAAGATAATGTAAAATATATATTATCT
>CAJQZM010030203.1:0-11496 GCA_907164665.1 Colias nastes | reverse complement strand
AATTATCTATAAAAAACTTCTAATACATTTTTTTCTAGGAGCCACCGTTTCTACGAAAAATCTATGTTTTCATTTATTATTCGCAAAAAAAAATTCCAATCATCAGAACGACAGGAAATTTTAATATTTTATTTTTAAGTGTGTTTTTCACAATTTTGTTAAATTGCGACTGGATGAAAATTTTGTTTGTGGTCGTCTTCGTCGTTGGTAGGGTGAACAAATCCTTAGCGAAATATCGACAATTGACATTTAAAATAAATGACAATCAGTATCGCTAGCGTATATCTTAATCGTGTGTGAAGATACTGTAATATTTTATATGAGAGAATCTTAACATAAAATATTATAGTATCTTCACCGTGTGTGATGCGCATTAGACGTTGTCAATTTATTTTCTATATCTATAATATTATTTCTATCTGGTTATCTGATTCTTTCTTTTGTTATAACAGTAATACTTAGTAATAGATATTGGCAATATTTATTAAGAAAAAGAGAGGCGAGTATAGTGAAATATTTTTTGAAGATATCGTGTTTATATCGTCTGAGTAGACTTTTATTTGGAAAGCTTTATTTGCACAGTTATAAAGCATACATATATGAGCGTATTTCACACCATATGTGTTGAAAAATTAACAACTAATTACCAAACTAAACAGTGCTAAAACAATCTACCATACATGAATAATTCGTTAACGAAAGCTTCATTCAAAGACATCAAGGGCCTTTGAAGCAAAGCGCATGGGCATAAATCTTATAAAAATAATTGCACCTGTTTGAAAAGATACTGGCCATATCTGCCACCCGTTTCTCAACGCTCAGAGAGAACTATATAGTGTACGTATTTGTGAAATATGTGACATATCAAAGTTTATGACTAGCAGTAAATAACAAAATATTGAATGATATTTCACTTAACGCGTGGCTAGGGGACATGGAGGCTGGTTTATAAGAAGTTTAGATACCAATTGGGTAATAGCTGCCCAGTTGCAATAATGTTTTGTTACAGTGCAGTTTCTGTTATTTATGAAAAGTTTATTTATTGAAGTGTTAAATGCAATACCTTAATATTCTTTAACCGTTCTTAATAGATTTATTTTCTTATGTTGCCAACTTAAATAATTATAACAAAATTACTTTCGCAATTATTAAAATAACTAAAAATCTGTAACTTTGACGTCATATTATAATTATTAAGATAATTGCGTATGTACTTACACTAGTAGTAGTTACTCCACAATCTCTGTAGTTCTGCAAGTCATAACAAGAGGGCGATAAACTTTTCTCGATAAAAATAATTATAAGCAGCTCTATAAATGGACGTTCGCACCGATATGGTGAAGTGTGCGGTGTCACAAAGCTTCCGGATAAAGGTGATCGTCGACCATCTTATGGTATCTAGTAATATTCTAAAGAGGTAAAATTTGTTTTGCTTTCTTTTATAAAAATTGAATAGCTTATATTTAATGAGTAACATAGGATTTCATGTTATCCAGGATCAAGCCGGGCGAAGCCCAGTTAAGCGGCTATTGATCAAATGCTATCTGTTCTGTACATTAGTATGCTGACTCTGAGGTACTTGTGCGTTGATCCCGATAAATAAAAATATGAAAAGCGTAACTATGCATATAATAATATCTATATAACATAAAAAAACTACGCTACTAAATAATAAACTACTACTACTCATCCTTACAACTATTCAGAACCGATGTCGTTATAAGAAACGTAGCTTCAAATATAATATCGAGCCATATAAATATTTCAAAATAATATAATTATTCGCTATTAGCAAAATAGAATAATGGCCCTACTTAACCGCTTGTACGTGAGTTAATAATTTAAAACAACAGCTAGAATAAATAATGGTTCAAATAATTAATGAGACGATTAAAATATTATACCGTGTTCAAATAAATATAACATTTATATTCGTTTGCATGACATGCCGGGTGAAATGCCACCATTACAGTTCCTTTTTTGAAAAAGGAAAATGAGAGGCGCGTGCGCATCCGTTAACACAACTGTATCGCGTGTGAAAGAGATATAACATGGTTTTACAACTCTATCTTATATTTAATTTATTTTAGCAAAATTGTAAATCGAAACAGTTCTGTTTTATTATTTTTTTGGTTAAGTCTCTAGCTTGTACTTATTTACGTTCACTGATCATTGATATTGCATATTTTATCCGGATATTATTTTTTAATTCAATGTACGAGATAGGTATTATCTTGTATAATAAAAAATTACATAAAAGTGGACTCCTTTTAATTTTTGAATCGTATGAAACAAAAAGTCTGCAACATGGTTTCCAAATATAATAAACATTAACAAAAGAGGCTGTGTAGTGAAATTAGATTAGTTCATATATTTTTAATACATGCTTTTCTTCGTGTGCATTGTTTCATGAATAAGGCTTTAGAAAATAAAGTGCAACAATTTTCTTATAACTCTGACTTAATAATATAGCAGTATCATAAATCTTTAAAATACCCTTCCGTCTGTGTGTTTTAAGCACGATAATTGCCGACATTAATTATGCATATTTTCGTATCCCATTGAGCCCCGAACGGCCCGATCGGTCCACGACACAATAGATTTTCTATTGTGTCTGTGATTCCGGGGCCTGAGTTAACCATATAAAATTGTTTATGAAAGTTGCAATAAACCTATTTGGGGAGCTTTCATTCATAATATCCTATTTGAACGTATATTATTATAATGAAACGTGCTTTTGGAATTAAAGAGATACTTTTACTCCACTTTGTAGATACCTACCACCTTTTACCAAGTCCTGCCTTTCTGCGGAAAATGTAAATAATTACCAATAATTATTTCGCTTATTACAATGTAGTTATACTAGCCATTGCTTCATGTTATATTCCATCCCTATTATATGTGATTACTTACTTCAAGCAATTTGTTTAACTTACCCGAGAAATTAAATATAAAGCTCACCATTTCTCATAAAGTTGAAAATTCCTCAGGCGCTTAACGATTATGATTCATTAAAACTAATTTAAAACGTCATTAAAATTTTCCCAACAAACGTTACTGTGGACATAATTTTACGAAAACAACATACACCGTTATTTATTGTGTTGATTAAGTCATTAGCGAAATTTATGATTTCTTAAACGACTGGCAAATTATGTCTCATATGTTTTATGACAAGTGTTTCCGAAAAACTGAAAATTTACGCCAATTAACTTTTATTGTATGGCATTGTGTCGATATAATATAAAACTAGCATTAACTCGCGTCTCTGTACCGTTTACAAAGGGGATTTTATTACCAGTTATCTAAAAATTATAGCTATAGGTAATTCTTTGGATTGTAAAAGCTGCGTTTGTAAATTTTTATGAAACAGCAAAAAACTTCAATTACACCACCACTTTATGGTGTTAAGTCACATCTAAAAAGTGTAAAAGAGTGACATAAGTTTTACTTCATATTTATTATAAATGTTTTTTTTTTTATTTATTCACTGTTATTACAAAAAGTGATTGTTTGTTCCATACGACCAAGCAATTCAACCGCCCGTTTTCCCTTACCAATTTCATACCGTACTTTAGACGCTGTTCAAGTAATATCCAATCATTATGGATAGCCCGGAGCCAAAGGCTCCCTCATCCCTGCACAATCTCCAGTGAATAGAACCTGTTGCAATTACATGTGCGGTTAATAGAAAACAAACGGAAAGTAATCAATACCGCTTTTGATAGGGAACGCTCAAAGGCTGTGTGGTTGGAAGCCAAATTGGGTTACTGAGACAAGCTGATGGAAAATGTAACGCTCGGTAACAATGTAGACGGGGACTGGGTATGTTGAGGATTATCCGGTATGCACAATCGGAATCGCATTGCGTTTCTTCTGTGGTCCTTTTAATTATGATTGACTTCATATTTGTAAATTCGTAGGTATGATTGCTTTCATATTGATGGGGAATCGTAGATATGCGTCTGTAAGAAAAATTATAGGAGTAGAGTTATATTTCACGGTGTAGTAAAGTATATTAAATACCTAACATATAGTGCGAATTTTGACTATTTATTCATTTTTGTATTAGATCGTAGTGTAGTAGAGCCAAACTGAATCGTCGTAGATGTATATAGTATAAGATTATTCAACTCATACAAATAACAATGTATATTTCAATTTGTTAAGTTAGGAATATTATTTATTAAATAAGACATAACTTACGATTAGGTATAACTTTTCTGTCGTATTGATTAATTTATCACATGATTATTTTATGGATGGTTACTTATTAATTCAGGTTTATTCTTGGCTATCACGTGATGAATATCTTTTATAGCATGAAGTATCATGGCATGTTTCACGTCATCATAAAGTTAGTTTACAAAGTAGGCAGTATTCAAAATTTACTGTGTTTAAATACCTTCTTTATCGTGTACTACATTTTTTAAATTCAGTTCCCTCATGCCTTATTTGATTATTTCTAATTAGTTACAACTAAAGGACTCTCAAGAAAGGGGCATATTAAATATACTTTTAATAAAGCAATCTACCTTACAATATCCTCATGGATATTTTAAGCTAGCCCATAATACGTCATACGTTATGGGTGCTTATGGGCTGATTACTTTCGATGGTAATGATTAGGTGACTCTCGATTGCCTCTACACAAAAGTATACATTGTTATAGTACTTCGAGTGTGACAATACACCATAAAGCAATACATTATAAAACGTCAATCATTGTGTAGTTGCATGCCGATATCACGGCTCAGTACGTGACTGTAATGATGAAATGTATGCAAAAAATTCATTAGTCACAGTTTGAAGGACAGAGTAGAGCTATGGCTATGTGCTTTGTATTGTTTGGTTTCGTGGAAGTCTAGACTAATAGATTTTTATGAAGATTAAGCTTGTAATGAAGTAGTAGGTACTTAATGTTAATTTCACGTAGATATTTTCTGTTGTAGAAATTAGTTAAATTAGTAAAAAGATGCTTATCAATCAATATAAAATATTTTTTTTATTTGATTTGTAGTAGTTCATATTATTTAATGTAATAGTAACTTATTATTGAGCACAATATAAAATCGACGGCTAAAAGGGAACTCTTTGAAACAAAATAAATTATACAAATGTATAAAGTTAACACATATTGGCATTACAGTATTAAGTATATCTAAGTCTCTTCAAGGAAAAAATGTGCATTTTAAAAATTACAATCACTATCATAAGTAATTTATTATTCGCATTGTACTAAAGGAACTTGAATAAAATATAACAAATTATATAAACATATCAAATGACGATATAACATTTGCCTGTCATAAGTGTGTTGGCGTGTTGCACACGGAACTTTTATATTTTACAATTTATAATATAAACCTTATGACATAGGCTTTAAAGAATATATTAGAATCTATTCTAATCGACCCTTTTTGCTTTGCCTTTTATGGCGACGATAAAAACGGGGTTAGGCGTAAATCTTAAAATATTTCTGACTCTTTAAGAAATAAAATAATTAATTTATTGAGTATATTCGGTTATACATATTATCATGTTACAGGACAGGACCAGGTGAACTGAACTAGTCTAGCTAATTAATAAAGAAGATTATTTTTGATAAGATATTATATTGAGAAAAATAAAATAGTGAGAGTGAAACAGGTGAATACTGTTTTATTGAAAAATTATTTGAAAAAATTCAGTGACATGGTAAATGTTTAGTTGAACAATAGAAAGTATAAGTTACAAACAATCATAATTATAATTGAGGAATATAAAATTCACGTTGGTATAGGAATTTATTTATACAAAATTAATTGACAATTTATTTAACAAAAATAGCCAAACCACAAAATTGCAATTTGGTTTAGTCTCCAAACCGTTAAAATATTTGTCAATTAAAATATTTCGTATTTTGTTACTAATTGAAATTCACGTATTGTTGTGATGTAATCTGGTGGGAAGTAATATTAATTAGTATAGACAATTTATTTATTTATTGTTTACTAGCGGTCCGCCCCGGCTTCGCCCGTGGTACATGTTTCGCAATAAAAAGTAGCCTATGTTCTTTCTCAGGGTCTAAAGATTGTCTGTGCCAAATTTCATCAAAATCGGTTGAGAGGTTTCAGCGGAAAAGCGTAACAGACAGACAGACAGAGTTACTTTCGCATTTATAATATTATAGTAGGGATGAAGAAATCGTATCAGCATTTACTGAACACTTCTCATATTAGTAATCAGAATCTTAATATAAAAGGTAATAAAATTACATTTTAATAGCTTCCAATCAGAAGAAGATTGAACAACGTACAAAAAACACCAAAGACCTTCGAAGCGATTTGCAGTGCAGAAGAAAATATGATCGGAAGATGACCAGAAATCTATCAGGATACCTACTTAAAGTGTACTAATAACATATTTTCCTAGAATTTATACTTATAATAATTGTATATTACTTCTAAGTGCTTATTACTCTTATTAGTGATGATGATGGCGAGTCATCACTTCAAACGATCGAAGTACTTACAGATAAATAACTCTTTCTATTTAACTCGATAATAATACGACTAGATAGTGTTTGTCAATCACCGAAGTTAATAGATAATATTAAAAGATGAGATGGTTTAATGGTATATTATAGAGCTACCGCTATAAGCATTGACACTGAAATGAACTAGTAAAAAAGTATGAAGTTATTAATACCTCAAAATTTTTTAGTTTCACAAATTAATTGTAATAAAAAGCGGTAAGTGGCAATATTATGAATAGTAATTTGAGTAGCCGCCAATTTATTAGCGATAATTTGTTTCTATGTCTTTATCTATTTTAAATTAGACAGAATATGTCCTTTAAATAAACAAACTCTACCTATGAATTATTCTATCTTTTATCAAATTCTTAAAACAAAGCAACCAAAATGATTCCTTGAATCCTTTAGTAGAAAACTTTTTTGACCTACTCATTCCATTCCTATTATTCTAGCATTTGATACACTGATCAATCAAAGGCTTAAATGTATTCTTATAATATCGAATACGTTGTAATTAACGGGATCAAGTATGTACACATTTTACGTCTATTTGCCTCACTATTATCGACTTAATGTATTTCATCTTATTAATAACATACACAGAGCAGTAATTATATCGTCTCCAAGTCGATAATTTTAAAAGCGGAAGTGACCACTCGTCTTAAACTGTGAGTGATAGTTAAATATCGGGGTTGAAATAAAAAAGTAATATCTGTACAAAAAAAATTATGCTGTTCTGTAACTCTTCTTCTGTATAATAAATACCTTGACTTCGTCTTGACTTAAACAATTACGAAAATAAAATATAGCTTTTTCGCGTGCTAATGAAGCTTTTGCTAGTTGAATAGCGACGTAATCATAGCATAGTATGAAGCTAAATTAATATTCGATCTATACTTATAAACTTCTGTCCATATACCTTGCACAAAAAGCGTGTTAATGATATAGGTCATAATTGAAATACTAATTATGATTATGTTCATTAACTTTCCTTTTCATTTTTTAAAACGGTCAAAATTCTAACTCAAAAGAAAGAAAGGCTTTTAACAGAATACAGCTATGTCCAAATAAGTAGGTATTTATTTTTTTACTTTATAACATTACAATAAAATCAAGAAACATGACATAAATACTTTAAAAACCTAATTTGAATAAAATGTATCTTACTTTTCACGAAAGGATTTCTACATGATCAAAAAAATATTGAACATCGCTTATGTCCGAAACATGGTAGGAATACTCTTTTTTACAGTCGGGTAAATGTTTGACCACTTGTTCTCGTGTTAAGGAATTTTAAAACGCTGTTAGTGTTTTTGACACTAACATCTCTCTAGTTTTTGTACGAAAATTCCCTTAATGTTCCTTAAGGATTTTTAGGTGAGATTTTGTTAACGAGTGCTATTTGATTAAGTATTCGCGTACAAAATGTTTATAGAATTCTATTGTTTATTTTTGCGGGTGTAGCTATGAAGTGTAGTCTTGCTTGGAATCGGTGGAATGTCGATATTCCTGTCAACATTGTTTAATAAGACTTGAATCTCTTGAAGGTGATTTTGTAAATTTATTATGAAAAGCTTATCGACAGTTTCCTAATTATTGTAGTTGATTTTTGGAAGAACTCACAATATTTAATTTCACATTTATCATAAGTAAAAGCTTTCTTACAGAATGGTTAGGAAGAAATATTTAGAAATTCAATTTTCTGTAGCCTTTTTAATTCGTTGTAAAGACTAGGTTTATTTCAAAATCAAAGATATTTCAGCATAATCGCAATTGTCTTCTAATGTAGAAACACAGCTCATTACACATGTTAAATAACGACGAAATGGAAAACTGCAATACATTTGCATTATACATTGATGTTATTACTGAACCAGATTTGTTAGTTTTTGTGTGTATCGTATTTAATTAATTGGTTTACATTTGTGAATTAGTTAATGAGATACGCTCGATTACCAACCGTGACGTGCCATTAGTTAGGTTGCTAATATGTCAAAGATTAAGTTGGGACGCAGATGTGATAGTTTGTTAATGTAGATTTTGGTACATATAATTTCCTAAGGATGACTACGTTCTACATCCACGTCTAAATGCATAGATTTTAAGTTTCGTGTAATATTGTATTAGTGGATAAAAGTCGTAACATTTTAATTATATAGGGTGTCCCACTATTGGTATACTAAGCGCGAAGGAACTTGTAGTTTTGCATACACTGATTACGTAAAAAATACTTAAACAACAAAATTACGTCAAAAATTTTTTGCTCAATTTTTCCTGAAAATCCATGTTTTCTTCTCTAGCTTCGCGCAGCCGGCATATACCGCTTCTCTAATGTGAGCATTTTGTCTATGAAAACATAATCTTAAACGATAGCTCACGTGCTGGTGGCAAAGTTGGGCGGGTTGCTTGTTATGGGTGTACACATAGAGTTTTAAGAATTCATCTATTTGAAAAAAAATGCGTCTGGATTTTATAAGTACATATTTATTACGTACTCAGCGTATGCAATACTATAACCCCCTTTGAGCTTAGTATACCAACAGTGGGACACCCTGTAATCTGTATAGTGTTGAAATGGTAATATGACGAGGTACAATTTTAAGAATATATTTAGATATGAAATGAATAGAATGGATTTGGAAATAGAGAGTCTAAAAATTATGTATGTAAATAACTGAATAGCTTATGGGGGATATTTTTTAATGTGAAAATATACAAAATGTAAATAAATTGAGTTGGAGTGTAACGTAAAAGAAATTTTACAATTGCTTTAAAAAGTGTTATTAATACAAAGAGAAACCTTATCTATTTTCTGAAAAAACAAGAAATTAAAACGCTCTGTTCTCATTTCTCTGCAATTTATGATTGTATCTTCATAAGAGAAACAAAAAATGAAAAATATTACCCAGGAATGTATAATCTATGACGGGCAGCGGGGCGCAGAGTGTAAGTTTTAGCAAAAAGTCAGTTAGGCAGTCGAGCGCATCGGGTATTGTCAGTAATTCGATGGATTCATTCACGCGTTTCCTACGTTTGTCCCTATTATTCAATAAGAGGCCTTGATATGCCACGCATGACATATAATTAACATCTCTGCATACATACTCTTTGCATTTTAAGAACTTATTTTGTTGCAGCAATACATCGCTGCACGCATCGAGTCACGTAGAGTCGGGAAAAATTGTATATCAAATACTATTCCTATAGATTAATTGCGTAATATTTTTCTTCAAAAAGTGTATTGTTAATAAATTTAATTCGTCCTCATATTAAAATGAATGCGATGCGTATTGACATTATTACTTGTTACAATATGCATTTATTACGTAAAAGAAATGAAATATATTTGCATCTGCTTACTTAATGTAAATAAATTATAAAGACATGCAATATTAAAAACGACGATGATATTTTTTAATTAAAACTCTTAATTTCACTCACGTCGAATAAAAAATACCATAGAGCGGACGTGCACATGAATTCATGTAGCGACAGTGGATTTTTTAAAAGATAAATAACCCTATAACAAAATAAATCTCATTATCAGGTCGTATCGTATTTCTGTTTTTGCGGGCACTAACTCGAAATTCATTAAAATCAATTTACATTAGTCACCAAATGCGTGGGGCATAACGATGAGTTTCTTGTGCCGGGAAAAGTAACTCGTGCTCCCCAAAACAATCTGCTCCAATCTCACGCTGGGAAGTGTTTTATGGCTGCCATGAGCTGAATACTGCCCGGTAGCTCCGGTCATCAACACTTAAATCTCGAATTGATTAAACAATCACGAAATTCATCTCTCGTCACCCCCACTGGGACGGTCAGGGCGGTCGTTTTTCGCCGTTTCGCATAAATCCGGGCCGATTTATTTCGCCGACTATCTTTTATTTGACCGACAATTAATTTAAGATATCCGTCGCGACGAAATCATTCGTCCGTGACAGATCCTATACCAATTATATTTTTTAGCTGACGTATAGCAGAGTCTGTTTGCGACCGTGGTGGGTAAGAGTTTCACTAATTTCATTGCGGTTAAAGTTTGTTTTTGAGTGATTTTCGATATAGCAACGACGTAAAGTGGCAAGGATTGTTCACAAAAAGCGAATCGATAGGTTTTTGTGGCGCTTCGATGGGGACCACACAAGTTGGGACATCTATTAGCTCTCAGACAACAATATTGGACAGGGACATTAGTTAGACCGACCTATGGCACATACGTTCATAGAGTAGTTTAATTTATGTAGACATTTGTGACAGCCTGTAGCTGCATTAGTTTTATTGTGCATGAATGGACATAATATTTCAATATATTATTAAAACACTTGTGACCTACAAGTTTGACATCGACTTAATTGTAACTATATTTTAAATTAATAACCTATTCCTTTTAAAGCATCCGCTCAAACTTAGAAATATAAAACGTGATATTTTAATAGATTACTTTATATTCAATTTGCTGCAGCATAAAATATATCTTCTGTGTACTAGTTCTTCATTGGCAATTTATACGTTGCATTCAATTTTGACGCAATTTTATAATTTTGTAACAAATATTAATTGAGTCCACGTTTGAATAACTCATAATCGAAGTATAGATATAAAAGATTTTCCGATTGATTCTCAGTTGAGATATCAATTCGATTATGTATAAAATATAAACATTAATTCAAATGTAAACGTTACTAATTGGAAACGAATTTATATTGGTAAGATCATAATTTAATATGAAATATAATTTTCCAGTTTACCTGTAGGTACATTAAACGCGAAAACAAATATTATCAGTAGATTGTTGCTGCCTTATGTTAATTTTTTAGTAAATCTTAAGGGAGTTAATCCAATCATAGACAACATTTAATATCATTAATAGACTTTCCTAAAGTCGAACCATCAACATTAATTCAATGAAATAACATTAGATATCTATTCGTCGTACTTACAAAAGCTCGCAGTCGAAAATAAATATTTCTATTTAGGTT
>CAJQZM010030202.1:15204-27911 GCA_907164665.1 Colias nastes | reverse complement strand
TCGATATTCGATACATATGACGTATGTAAGGTATATAGTAGAAGGTATATACTATATACCTTCCCGTGTGGTTTATAAATTGTATAATATTATCTATTTTATACAAAATATTGCTACATTAACTAACCAGCTTGAATAAGTTTCTTAAAAACTTTTCAATTTATACAATAAAAGCAAAAAAACTTAATATTCATAATTTCGTATTTACATTTGAAATAAAGTTGATTTATAAATAAAAATATACGTCGAAATCCCAAGAAGTATTTTCAACAAGGAACATTTAATATACTTTTATCCTAAAGTTTCGTTAGTCGCGCCGTCCGCGCCGGGTCGCGTTAAAATGTTAAAATACTTCTAAAACATGGAAAAATCGTTCATTTTTACAACTCTTGTAACTGTGTGGTGTAAAATTTCGATATACGGTACTTTATCGGTTTTCCGATCTCTAGGGAGCTATAAATCGATTCAGGTAGGCATGTGTATCGTAAAACGTATGTCTTTTTTACGGTTTTGAGTTACAATCAATGAAAAAGCTTATAAAATCGCTTACTGTGTTTATTGTTTCACGTAGGTACCTACTTACTCGATGCATGAATGTAAACAATTATTAATCAAAGCTTAATATGCTTATATTATGGTGATTATAACGGATATTTAAACAAGTACCTACAAACTTTGATAATTGTATAAAAAAAAGATGCGTGGCACTAGGGGACTGCCGCGGCCGCGGTAAAGCTATTGCATAGCATGCCTTCAAGCCACACCTTCGGAGCCCGTCGGAGTGGGAAGCGTGAGGTTTTTTCGTTACGGAATTTCTCGATTCGGTCCCCGCGCTCAAGGCCCGCGATAGAAGCTATGCAATAGCTTAAAATAAGATTGTCATCATCATATTCATTCATTGTTCAAGAATTATTAAAAAAATACAATTATCAAAATAAAAATAAATATTTAATTTTTTGTTCATTTTTAAACAAAACAAAAGGTTTAATTTAAAACGTAGCTCTCATTTTATATTACCTAGGTACTTTATATTTGCATTAAAATTAATTAAGTTTGCAAATATATTTTTTTTAATAATATTATCTACTGTCGACTCTTATTGCCTCAAATCTTTTTTGAATTTACATTTTAAGTAGCATCAAAAAAATGTTTTAGTCACTTTTTATTTACTTCGCTTCCTCATTCATAATTTTGCATCATTACGTAAAGATTCATAAAAAGTAAAAAAAAAAATCTATCCAAATTTCCATTGGCCAAGGTTAACAAGAGTAGGTAATTAAAAGTCAGACGTCATTTTCTCTCATAATATAATTTGTAATTTCTTTGAACAGTATTTTGTTTGAGCCTCGGCTAAATGTCAGCGTTTATAATGTACAAAATGTTTTCATTTATAAAACAGAAATCAGATATGAATAGACTTTAATCATGAGCATTCATAATCTTCATCATTTTTACCTATTTTTATAAACGAGTAATATGTAGGTACTATATCAAAAAAGGAAGGAAAGGATTTTGACAAAATTTTTGTCTTCGGGTGGACATCAGAAAGGTTTAGATTTTCAATTCGATAAATTATAGATATTTACTTAAAAGAAAAACGTTTGTGTGACAAGCTAGATATAGGTAGCCAAAAATTTCGACCATTCAATGAAAATTAAGACCATTTTCTGCCACACAAGCCGAATGTATTTTGTTGTGTGAATTAAATTTATATCTTAATTGGTTTTATCATTACATCCATTCCAAATTGAGGTATTTAATATAAGTACAGTTTGCAAATCGAAAGTGGTAATTATTTTTTGGCTCGTACGTCCAGATCTCTTGACCTTTTATACAAGTTGGAGACCTTAACCTCTGTGCTATTGCGCTTTCACATATTGTCGTACAATTTAACTGTTCAATTTAATAACCATTATCTTTTTATTTATTTTTGATGCAGGTTAATTACATGTAAAACTGGTTGAAAACCGTCACTCGTAAGAAGTAGTCTATATTTGTACCTATTCAGCTAAGTATTCAGCTGACCAGATCCGATAAGTTTTTTTTTGCTTGATAAAGTAAAAGTAAATGTACACATTCACACATTATTTTTTCTAATTCTCTTTAAAATTAGTGTAATATTTTTGGCTTGAATTAATAAAACACATTTAACAGCGATTATTTCCTGTTATTTATCTGGTTTTTGTATTTGTAATTTTCCCCAAGAACCTTACAAATAACATGTTCTATCCCACTGCGAACATCATGTCACGACAGAAACACAACAGCAATATATTGTATTCCTTTCCATTTTCCCTTGCAGAAAAATTATATTATTTACGGCAGTCTGGGGCGTACTATAGCGTTTTATTTATAGATATTTAACCGCTGTAAGAGAAACGGTTTTACGGTTTGTTTGTGTTCAACAGGGAATAACTAAAATGTACGAATAAACAAAACTTTTTAATTAGGTACATTGTTTCTTTATTCTGGGCTGCCCATTATCATTTATTTTAAGACGTTTAAAACGCAAACTGAGGCATTTATTTATTCAATAGACTTCTTTTAGGAGATCTTTTGAACGATTATAACGTCCGGTAAGTTTTACCATTTACCACTGGCTCGGAAAGCAGTTTCTACAGAGAAGAGGCGGCAAGACACCCTGCACTTATTTTAAAATCATGTCAATTTTACATTTTAATTTTTTAATTTGCTATAATGCTTATAAATACATATTTTAACTTCTTTGGTTTATTGCTCTAAGGTTCCTGTGTATCTTCAAACTAAGTAAGTGGCTTATAGTTTCGACCCTTAGAAAACGTTTACAGCTTCTCCTAAAATGAATTCATTGGGGATAAATCTGGTCTATAAGGTAAAGTATACGCAGGGGTACACTTACGAGTACCTACATAATCTCATTATCTGTGTATCCCCACAGAATTCAAACAGAATAATTAAACGCGAATGTGGCCCTAAACTATAATTTGGTAGGATATAAGGGAACTGAAGGATAAAGCGTTTAGGTTACGGTTATGGCTTTGATAACGACAACATATTATGTTAATATTCTAACCTATATTAGGTACGCAGTAGGCATGCTTATCTTTGAGAGTTGATACACGTATCCCAGAAAATGTTGGCAATACTTATTCCTAGAAACGCTGGATATTCGAACTTCGATATGTACTCACTTATGGCACCTCACCTTTTTATACCAGAGCAAGGAAAGTAGGTGGGCCACCTGATGTTTAGTGGTACCACTGTCCATAAATATTAACATAATATATAACATTGGTGGTGTTACAAGTGCTTTGTCGACCTTATAAAGACCAATATGCTCTTCTTGCACCACACGTATTGCCATGAAAGAAACATTCCGAAAATCTGAGTTTTAAATTTTAATACTGGTAATGTTACAAATGCTTTCAACATTTTAAAGACCAATACCCTCTTCTTGATCTATTACATATATTGCGATGAAAGAAACATTCGGAAAATCTGAGTTTTAATACCTACGAAAAGAATTATATAGGTACCCGAGTATTATTCGTAAAGACGACATTGTAGGTGTATCAAAAACCTTTCTTTCGCATCAAAAGTCAAAGAAAGATTGCGGGTTTGTATTTACTCCTATCGTTATATTTCTTTACTTACGTAAACATCTGTTTCAGCCGAGTTAAAGCTTAGAAAAAATAACCTCCGGTTTTCCTCATTTCAGTGATGATTTCTATGAAACTTATTTTATGTATTAAGAACTGTCTGTACGTCAAGTTATACAAAAGTTGTAGGTAATCTATTTTTCCTTAGTAACAGGTTATTTCCTGTAGTTTGTTGAGTTTGTTTTTCTTTCTGATGACCCCTTTCAGAATTACTTTTGCGATATAACATAATTTATATAGTAGGTACATTTAGGTGTATACTGCATCTTCTTTAGTGTCACGTTTAGTCCCCTGTCCTTTTTAGGCATATAGGTCAGACGCATTTCTCGTCTGATTTTACTATAGGTATTGCAAGTGATCAATGTGTTCAATCTGTAGGAAAAATCTTCATCATCATCATCATTTTGTACGGAGACTTTTTGTAAGCTATAAATGAGTAAAATCAATTCAAACTATTATACACTTAGAAGTAGAACCATTAAAGTTCTCTTAATCTTCTCGTAATGATCTCTATAATAGTCATTTATTTACACATAGAATACAATTATATTACATATTATTGTTATTTTTTGATGTACGCGCCATCACCTCGACAAAGGACAGCCGCTTATCATTTGATCCCCTTATCTCGTGAGATGAGATCACTAAACCTAGAAACTGTTATTGATCGAAGTATTTTGTTATCGGACAGACTGACAAATCTTAACGATAAATCCCAAATTTTTGTTTTTTGTTTCCATGTAGGCATCGACGGAAATATACTTGGGTTATATTTTTAACTTCGCACGCAATAATTGAAGAAAAACTTTGAAATAAGTAAACGTTTTTACAAGATTTTCTCTAAAAATAGGTATGTTTTTATCATCTTTATTAAATCGCTAAGTAATGCAGTAAGTATTTCAAAATGTATCTGTTACTCAGAAAAATTTTACTTTTGATGGTAAACAATGATTTGCAATAATTTGTTAAATAGGTCGACTAGTTTTTAATCAAATTGCAATATGTAAGAAACACAATAAGAAACAAACAATTGAATACATTTAGATTTTAGTAGATAACTAGCTGCGCCCCGCGGTTTCACCCGCGTGGCTCCGCTCCTTTTGGATGTTAGCGTGATTCTTTATTTTTTTATCCAACACAAATGATGATAAAATATGGGAAATAGCCTTCCTCGATAAATGGGCTATCAAACACGGAAGGAATTTTTAAAATCGGACCAGTAGTTCCTGAGATTAGCGCGTTCAAACAAACAAACTCTTTAGTTTTATAAAAGTTAATATAGATATTATAATATACATATATATTATTAACACATATTATCTACCTACTAAATAATATGGTTAGTTATATATATGTTACCGGAAATGTATGAAATCAAGGAATTGTATACAAATCCTAGGAAATGTGTACAATTCCGATACCATTTAGGAAATGTATAAAATATTGTTAAACTATTTAATGCATAGATATCCTAGGAAATGTATAATCTTCCTCGGAATTGTATATAATTCCAATATCGTATTAGGAAATGTATAAAGTAAATGATTTCTGTAATAAAACACGTTGTTATTTTTTTATTATAGCACTTATTGAGACAATAGGGTAACAGTCTTACCGTAAAATAATAATAATATGCAGTGCCGGATTAAGCCAGCGCGGGGCCTGTAGCAAATTCTGTCAAGAGGCCCTTCGTTTGCTATAGTTTCTCAAGTTAAAGGGTATTAAATAAAACAAAACTATTACAAATAAACTTTTCTGCATTTAATATGGGCAAATTTAGAGATAACACTTTCACTATCGACTTCTTTAAGCAAATTATACTCTATATTCATCAAAGTAAGGTGATTAGGACGTTCTTGGCCCATCGTGTTTCTTAACTCGTTTTTAATACGTTTTAACGTTGAAAAAGAACGTTCGCCACTGCAGTTAGTGATCATGAGAGACAAGTAAATGCGCAAGGCAATTTCCAGTTTATTGCACTATACAAATAATCACATTCACGATCGAAAAATCCAACAGCACTACCTCGAAGATCTTTTAACCATTTTACCGTTTTACCCATAAAAATGGCAAATTCATTTTCAAAATACTGGCAGCATACGTTGGAGTTTTGTATTCCTTCGTATATGTAAAATTATTATTTGTATACAAAATTAAATAAGCCAAATAATCTACAGAGAACCTGTAAAACGATGTTTTATCTTTTTGTTTGTTTTCGGGAACAAATTTTACAGCGTTTTAATATCACAAGACAGCATTTTTTTACTAAAATAGCAAACCCCTTTTGACGTATTGCATGACACTATAATTGCTATAGCACTGGCGGAGGTTCGTATTCGTTTTTGATTTCGTATTTTCTTTGACAAGGGCGATGGATGATTGTCATGCTCCATCTGCCTTTTATTTTGTAATCTAAGGTTTGATAGTCGATAGAATCCTATTTTATTTGATCGGGTTGTTACGACTAGCTCGTTCGATGACAATATCAGGGGATTCCCCTGTTAGTTTTGCCGTGCTGCCAACTTGCGTGTAGCGCAGTGCAAGCAGTACAACACAACTTTTGGTGTAGCCAGCGCTCAATTGTAGAAACGTGGTAAAATTTTAAATTATTGTTGTAGATTTTGATACCAACGTTTCTCGTGGTAGTACGTGTATTTTTTTTACGGTACGTGTATTATAAATTGATATTTTTTTACGGTCAGACAGGTATTAGACCGCGGGGCCCGTAGCATTTGCTACTCTTGCTACGTGGCTAATCCGGCACTGATAATATGTTCATATTATCTTACTAATTAACATTTCTTAAATCAACTTATATTCAATCAAATCAAATTTTCATTTGGTTAGTAGATAATCAGTCCCCTCGTCCCGCTGTCCCCGTGTACATGTCGCAGTCGGATTGTATAATCCGCCGTATTACAAACGGTCGGCATTTTGTAATATGCCGAAATTCGTCTTTTTCCAAAAATCTACAAAAAGACGGTCACGAGCCGACGGAGCCCCACTTCGTGGGGCTCCTATTTCTGTGTAGTTTTAAAAAACACGAACCTAACCTAACCCACCCCCTTATCCAAACCAAAAATCGGCATATTACAAAATGCCGGCCGTTTGTAATACAGCGGATTATACAATCCGACTGCAAGATACACACCCCTCGTCCCGCGTACCTTCCAATATCTTAGATGTTTTACATTTCCGATTGCTATTTAAGAAATGTATAGATTTCCTGGGAAATGTGTGTAAAATAATTTATTTCACACATTTCCGTGCGATTTTAGGAATTACATACATTTCCTAGGAATTTTATACAATGACGGATTACATACATTTCCGTTAACATATACACAAATAATTGTAGCCTAATAAAGATATTCTTATAAATGCAAAACTTTAAATACTTTAAATACTTACTTTAAATATATATGCTATGACGCAATAATTACTGAACCGATTTAGCAATAATTTAATATGCATATCGATTATGACTGGAATAACACGTGGATTGAATTTAGTTAATTAAATTTAGTCGTGATATCGGTCCAAATATCTAGATTCTAGATGAATATCCTATGACTAACTATTACCATACTACATATTACCTACTATAATAAATATTTATTAGTACTGATTTTATTCAAATACCAACAACCAACTATATACATTACCTAGTTGATGATCCAGTCTATGTTACTCGTATAGATGTAGGTTTATGGAAAAATATTTTTAAATTGGTCGAGGAGCTCTTGAGTTAAATTGAAAAAACAATGAAATCTTTCCTATGATATACCTATGAGTTGTTGATGATAATCATGTAAGTTACCTGAGTAAAGTTTTTCTCTTTTATATAAAAATGCGTATTAACAAATTTATCGAACCCATTACCTTAAACACTAATATATTATGGTACGGGAGCTACCAACGTTTTAAAAAAAGTCATTTTAGTATAGTTAGGTTTTTGATATGCTGTTTCTCTTGCTATTTCGGGTAGAGTCCGGGCAGTCTGGCTGGCGGTAGTGGTTGCGTTTATTAGTGCGCATCTTATCTGCACAGGAAGATATACTTAACTTTAGTCATTTTTTAACGCGTAATTTTTAATCTTTTGCCTTTAGATAAATCCATCAGACATAACTTTTTTATTGCAAGACGTTTTATTCGTTGTTAAATGGGTGCCATACGCAATTTTTTATTTAAAATAATTAAATGTCATCGAAATAAGTGAAATTACATCAACATGAGTCCGCATAAAAGATAAGTAACTAATAACTTTATTACTTATATTATATTATCCTTTTTTAATACTTATATTAAATAATTAGTAAACTAATATTTTTAATAGATGCTTTCATATTTATTACACTTTTGGGTATTAATATGAATTTGATGATATGTATTTGGTTTTTATCAAGTTTACATTTAACGTCCTATTTGAGGTTCGTTGGGAAAAGGAGGCACCATGGTAGATTGTTGCAAAAAAATTGTAAATAGTAAAATGAATATTATATATAGTATAAGTAACACAGTGATTACTTATCCTTCACGGGGACTCATGTTGATGGAATTTCACTTATTTCGATGATATTTTAATTATTTTGAAATAAAAATTGCGTCTGGCACCTATTTAACAACGAAAAAAACGTCTTGCAATAAAAAAATTATGTCTGATGGATCTATCTAAAGGCAAAAGATTAAAAATTACGCGTTAAAAAATGACTTTAAATTAAGGATATTTTCCTGTGCAGATAAGATGCGCACTAATAAACGCAACCACTGCGGCCAGCCAGACAGCCCAGACTATAACCGAAATAGCAAGAGGAACAGCATATCAAAGAACCAACTATACTAAAATTCTCTCTTGTCAACGTTGATACCTCCTATACGAATACTACACCGTCTGGTTTATTACCTAGATATAATTCTGTTACAGATTACTATCAAAAGCCGTGACAAATAATCGTAAACAAATTGAGAAATTATGACCAATGTCAATATGAATTAGTTGATCCTTAGCTCAGGATAGATTTGCTGACACAATTTGAACCGTAATGTAAAGAAATAGAGTTTTAATTGCAATGGACGATTGTGATAGTTGAGTAAGCGCCCAGTGGTCATGTTGAAGGGGCTTAGACCTAGAGTAATATCGTAATTCCTATTGGATTTTATCCTTGTAGGAGAAATAAATGTTAGGTATATGTTTGTATTATTGTATCTATTAAAATTAACTTCATATTTCCTACTATCTAAGGTTAAAAGTTATACTTCGATAGGGTTTGTTATTTTGCCAACATCCAATCAATAGTTTGGCGTAATTGAGTAGGTAGTTTCCATTTATCTTTCTTCTACTATACATTCTAAGTTCTAACTATAGATTTATGTGTTCTCATCATTTTTCGCTAGTTTCGTTTGCAACTTATTCCGTCGAAAAGGTTAGAATTTTTATATTCATATTAATTTTTTACCTATGGTAATTATCTAGAAAGTCATTCTAATAAATCAACAGGCAAGGTGGACAAAAATTCAGCCTGTAAGTAGATATATTATGCAATTTTAATTACCGTATTCACTATACCACAGATAACTAAATAGTCACTACGTAAAAGACTCCCAGCTAACAAATTTAAAAAGAAAATGTCGAAGAAAAATTTTCAATTACTTATTAATTATTATTAAATCTTTTTCTAATACGAATATGACGAAACCTATTAATATTACTGTTATTTTCAAGTGTAAATAATACGCTTATTATATCTAGTACTGCTTTTAATTCCCAAAAGAAGTTTTAGGTGTACAGTGTAATTCTATAAGAGAGTAGGCATATATTACTCTATCCTATACCTAATACTGAATGATCAATTAATAATATTTCCTTCCTTATAAAATTGCGGTTTGCTTTATGAGGAAACAACTGATACATGTTCTTCTGTAACATTAAGGAAGAAAAAGTGTTACACATATTATTATTCTTTCATCTAGTTACCACAAAAAAGAGCGTGTGTCACATGTCAGAAGTGAAACCTCTTTGGCAAGATTCAAAGATACCAAAATTGTCGTCTTACTCTAGAGGTATGACGTGACTTTGAAAATTTACTCTCAACGCGCCTAAAGATAACTTCAAAAATATTTTGTTTAAGGCAACATCCAACAAAATAAGATAATTAACCGCTCTGCTTATAGCGTGGAACTACAAAGGAGTCTCGATTTGAAAACTATTCTATTCATCGTACTAGTATCGAATATTTGAAGTTTGTGAGGATGGATGTTGTTACTCATAGTTTTAGAATATATAGTCGCGTTGTATAGATATAAAGTTTATAGTTTATAGATGTTTTTAACCCGTGTATTACATGAGTGAAGCCGCGGGCTCCAGCTAGTTAAGCAGAAATACGTAAATACATTCGATATTCCCCAAAATGGTCCTATTTGTTCTGGCAGTAATGCCAAATATTAGTTAGGTATGGTAGATAATAATATTTCATAGGTAGTAAAATGTTACTAGGTAGTATGCTTTTATTTGTGTCTTATACCTACTCACCTACAATCCATGTATTTTTATCATAAATATTATATTATATATATATAATATTATATTATATTAGGTAATTTTGCAACAGCATTTTTTCATGGAAAACTCTTCAATATGATTTCCCTCGTTTGCTTCGGTACAATTATATTCCCTTAGAGTCTAGAGATCAAAAAGGTCCCAGTGTAAGCTATATCTGTTATTTTAGGAACATTTAGGGACTAAGTTTATTTTTATTGGGTCCATTAAAAATCAAGGGACGAAAGCTAAACACCGACCATTTGTTTTGGCAATTATTTTTTATTGCGGTTTAATGAAATATTATGTTAGGAAATGGAAAAGGTCTGGTTCTGGAGAGAAACCTTATTGATTCAGTTTATATTTATATATCCTATATCTTTAGAGCGAGTTTTCCTTGTAACGGATTGCGTGGATATTACAATTCATAGGTAATAGGTTCGATGCTTGGTAAATGGAAAAATATTACAGTCTTTTTAGATGGAGATTCCGATCCTATCTGTCTGGAAGGAAAATAGAATTGAGATGAAATCGAGATTTCGAATCCATTTTTAGATAGTTAAGTTCACAATAATCTGATGATGTAAGTTTTAGGGCTCGTTATAAGTTTTATAATATTATCTCGGACATTCATGTTAGCATTATAAATCTAAGTGTGTCAGTAGGTATAGGTACCTTTTATTATCGCTCTCAGACCAAACGGTAGAAAATTTTCATTATTTATGTACAAAATGTTATTATTGATCTATAGATAGCTATCTAATAGGTAAAACATATTTTTAACATAAATATCTGAAAGAATAACCTGTTTTTCCCGTAACGAAAACTTCAGAAGTGAAGTACCTAAATATAAATTTTTATTGATATGAAGGAATGGCTGTTCCATAACACGACGCGGACGTCTAGTAAAAAAGACGTGAGAAAGCTAGAAAGCTAGTTCCCTATAATTTACATTTCGACCTTATAACCTCTCTTTATACTGTTATTACAATTATGAAGCTACCCCATTTTAGTTGACCCAAAAAGTTTTGGCGACAAACAATCCCGGTACGAAAATAAATTTGTTTCATCTCGATTTAGCCGGTGCATCTTATGATAATATTTATGCGATATTAACGCATATGGTAATAATATTATGCACTTCGTGGTAGAGTAAACAACGATATATAAATAGTGTTTATAAAACGGGTTGACCGTAAACTTGGAAGTAGCGTTTCCTTTTATAATGGACTATTTTAATATAGCGATTAGTACTAGAATAAAAAGTTATTTGTGTTATATAATATATTCTATTAGTGTACATGATAAAAGCTTGTTATAAATAGTAAAAAGGTATATTAAGATATGAGTTTGAAATGCTTTCATGGACTACAATCCCAAGCTTAGAAATCTATAGGTACTAATATTATAAAGCCGAAGAGTTTGTTTGTTTGAACGCGCTCATCTCAGGAAGTACTGGTCCGATTTGAAAAATTCTTTCGGTGTTAGATAGCCCATTTATCGAGGAAGGCTATAGGCTATATATCATCGCGCTAAGACCAACAGGAGCGGAGCAATGCGGGTGAAACCGCGGAGCACAGCTAGTAAGATTATAAGTCTTAGGTAGGTACAGCATTGTTGTTTATTATTTTATTATACAAGTGACGTTCACAACGTTGTCCCTAAGCATCTATACCAAGGTGGGTATCCTACTTCCTAGTTGTCGCATTGAGGAAACATGAAAATTGATATTTGTCTGTTACTTAATCTCAAAAAGCTGCTCTCTTCGAATACCTACGTAATTGAAATTTAGAATGATTTAAAAAAAAATCTTAGTCCTGGTCTATATCCAAACGAATTTCAATTAAAAGTAATTACTATGAAATCCAGCTTAACGTTATTTCTTCAACGAAACGGTTCTTTGTCAAATTGCTAACTGCATTATAACGCCGACTTAAGAACACCTCAAAGATAAGTGTCGTTTGAGACGGGTTACGAGCGACTCAAACAACACTTAATTTTACGTCTACGTTAATTTTCCTTTATTTTGATTGTGACAAATCTTATTTCCGTTGAGAACTTGTTGAAAACTTTACAATAATTAATGGAGTGTTTTTTTTAATACCTAAAAATTAGATAAATAGCAATTATTATCTAATCTACGGCTGCGTTTGCGTGATGTGCGACTCGTAATAGAATCTAGTAGGTAGTACCTAGGTATAAGGGCTTACTACATTCTTATATATAATACTAGCTTACCGCCCGCGGCTTCGCCCGCTTTGCCTAAAACCTAATAAATTATATACTAAAACCTTCCTCTTCAATCACTCTATCTATTAAAAAGAACCGCATCAAAATCCGTTGCGTAGTTTTAAATATTTAAGCATACAAAGGAACATAGGGACAGAGAAAGCTACTTTGTTTTATACTCTTGCTCTTTTAAATAATAATACTGTTAGACGTAACTTTTGATTTAATATTTTTGTGGATGAATAGTTGTCAATATAGCTGTCACCTGTCAGAACATGCTTAGCTGTCGAATACTATAAATTGCC
>CAJQZM010030202.1:0-15194 GCA_907164665.1 Colias nastes | reverse complement strand
CATTTCAAACTAATAATTTAACCAGGTCTCGCGTGTAATTTCTATTAATACATAATATTAAATACAGACAAAGTTGCGTCCAATAACTAGTTAAATTTTAATGCATGCGGTTAATAGTTTCGCTTCATTAATTCGCAATTTAAGCGGTAATTGAACTTAATGAATCACAAGGGCAATTCCCGGTAATTATAAATTATCGATACATGACGCGAAATGAGGAAAATATGCACGTGCGACGCTTCCATCTTTTTAGTTAATTTAATGATAAATTATATGAATAATATTGCAAATTCGCTTGACAATATATAAAGCAGTTTTTTAACAAGTTAGGTAAGTATTAGGGTGCGTTTTCACCAATAATGGGCGAAGATGTGTAGCGAGGAATGTGTTTGTAAAACACAATCATATTATCGCTTCATTTAGTTTGAAGTTTGAAGCATTTAGCGTTTGAAGTGATACAAACACATTCCTCGCTACACATCCTCGCACATTATTGGTGGAAAAGCACCCTTTAGACCCCTGTAATTTACCTACGACACTGCGTAGGTACATTAGAATATCTAATCCGACGATTTTTTTTTATTTCTGATTACTCCGTAAGTACTACCACGTCTTTTAGAGCTCAACATGTAATATATTAAATGTTTTTGAGATGATGATGATACGAAATATAAGTAGATGAAAATTTTTGCAAAATAGGAATAACAATTAGTAGACTGCTAGTAGAAATAACGACATAATACTATTAATAGAATGTAATCTTCCATTGGATTTATTTTTGTTTAATCTACGACGAGAAAAGAGCTTTTAAATAAACTAATCAAAGAATGTAGATAGCTCATAATTTATATTTAATTAAACAAGCTTTTCTAAGGAATAAAATCGAGAGTTGTTATTTTAAAATGTATTTAAACTGTGATACTCAAACGAGTTATACCTAAATATTGTGATTTGCGTTGCTAAAACATTTCAATCCTTAATCTTATTCAATGAATAAGATATTCTATGCAAATACAAGCGGTATCATTGTGGTTTGTTCGTGTAAATTGTTAAATAGCTTCCCTTTATAAATCGTTTTGCGTTTGTACTTGAAGCAAATATCTATACTTATAATAAATCTGTAGAGAGGCCAATTCTGTACATGAAATATATTTAAAAAAAACTATGAAGGGGTGATAAGGGATCGCTACTGATGCCAAAAATGCAATCAGTAAAATTTTTGTCTGTCTGTCTGTCTGTCTGTCTGTATATTCGTTATAGAAACAAAAACTACACGACGGATTTTAACGAAATTTGGCACAATTATTCTTCATACTCCTGGGCAGGTTATAGTATACTTTTTATTACGCTACGATCAATATGAGCAGAGCAGTGAAGGGAAATATTGGGAAAACGGGAGAAGTTACTCCATTTTTTAAGCTTCCGTCGCGTGTGCAGCCTTAATGGTTAAAGCTACATAGAAATCATGTACGACACAAATGTTCTTAAATTATTATTATTATATAAAAATAAATTCCTAGACAGCATATTATTATGTCTATCTTTTAAAATTGACTCACAATAACACGTGAAACTTCAATAGCTTAGCAATTCGGAGCTTTCTGATTATATTTGTCTACTCTTACGTTTACAACACTCTCACTCATCCCTAATTAAAAAAAGTTAACATTATTACCTATTCAATAAAAAAAGAATCATGTAAATCGGTCTAGAAACACCAAAGTTATACATGAAATACGCTATAAGTCATCGCGCGTGAATACAGAATCATGCCATAAGGATTATTTTTGTGTATCAGTTGCCGCGTTCGACGCGCTTCGCGGTAATAATATAAATCATTTATTTCATTTATTTCACTTAAAACATTTTACAATTTAGAGCGACCCAGGCTCCTAAGATAGTAAGAACTGTAAATTACCTAACTTAACTTGTAAATATACTAATATTATAAAGAGGAAAGGTTTGTAATTATGTATGTATGTATGGTTTTCACGCATAAACTACTGGACCGATTTCAAAAATTCTTTCACAATAATTAGAAAGCTTCACTGAGCAACATAGGCTAGGTTTTATCCAGGAAATCCCACGGGAACGGGAACTATGCGGGTTTTTCTTTGAAAACGCGGGCGAAGCCGCAGGCGGAAAGCTAGTTTTATATATTTCGTACAGTTGGGGTTGAGTGGTTGAGGCTAGGCAAGTTGTTTAAATAATGTTGGCGTAAATATATACGTGTACAAATGATTTTTAACGTTTTTTAGAAACTTTTTGCTGTTTAAATAGTTATTCTATATAAGTACCTATTTGAAAAGTGAAATAATGTTACAAGTCAAATATTACAAAATTGGCCTAGATAATATTATGTACCTACTTATATTATAATTGGACTAAAAGTCAACATATTTAATTATTTAATGTGGCTACATTTTTCTATTATGTTTCGCAGCTTCATTCTTTGCGATTTATATTGACGTGGTGTAGTAGCGTTCCTAGCCTGAGCCTTGCACGGGTTTTTTAAAGTTATAAGTATTATTAATTTAAATTTATATTTTTATAATTTTTAAATTATACTTTTTTTTTTTTTTGTGGCAACACTTTTTACCCCTACCATTTACCCCCATCATTTCTCAAACGGTTCGTTACGATGTGTAGGTCATTCTGCGTTTCCGTGCTCAAGCCTTCGCACGTCTCCGATAAAATAATTTTTGAATTTTAAAAAATTAAAATAATTAGTGCTCAATATGGGGAAGAAAAGGAAACATGAAAAGACAGACGAAGAAATTAGACGAAAGATTAAAAAACTAGAAAATCGGCTTGCCAAAAGAGCAAATCAATCTACAAGCGATTCGTCGGAAGAAAATATGATAAGTAAGTTGGTAATTTTTAAAAAATACAACGGTTTTTTGTTTTGATTAATTAGTGATGCGTACTGCTAAAATTGGGCTGTTACTATCATCAACATTAATCAATGCTTAGTGATGCGAGGATACCATACCTGGGTTTCTTCTATCACAAATAAAGCGACGCGTACTGCTATACTTGGGCTGATACTGTCACTGTTTTTAAAAAACATTTGCTATATAGAAATGTTTTTGCAGGTGAACCGTTGGATGTGCCATCTCCTGGGTCTTTATACTGCCAGTCGCCACTGAGGGACCACCAAACTGATGAGGCACCTCGATCGTTATCACCATGTCCACCTTTGTCACCTCAAGAAATCGCGCCACGTCCTGACTCGCCACGACCTGATGAGGTTGTTGAACCGCAACCGGGAACATCGGTGGACAGTGATAAGCAAAATGAAGAACTGGAGCTGGGTGAAGACGTCCTTCAATTGTTAGGAGACGCTCCAAAAACCGACACTTCGCTCGGCCCTGCGATCCATAAGGATGTCGCCAGCAGGTGGCAGGACATCCTTTCCAAAGGACTTCCTAAGGAAATAAAAGATATCCTTTACAAAGAATATCTAGTTCACAATAATTGCGATTTGTTGCTGGCCCCTGCTCTCAACCCGGAGGTAAAGGCTGCACTGCCTGAAGCTTTAATTAAAAGAGACACGTCGCTCAGCTACAGGCAAAAACAACTTGGGGTTGCACTGTCTGCTCTTGCAACAGTCACCCAAATGGTCATAGCGAATGAGACGTTAAAACAAAAAATTTTAAAGCCTTTAAGTGATGCGTGCCGTATACTGTGTGACAGCCATCATGTTGAAACGAGGACACGAAGAAAATTTGTAATATCCTCGATTAACACCAAATTAAAAGACGCCCTAATAGAAACCAAACGAGATGCGTTACTGTTCGGTGAGAATATCTCGGAAAAACTTAAAGCGGCCAAGTCTATCCAACAGTCAGGTGAATCTTTAAAGAATATACAAAAACCTAAAAATATACCTAGTGTATCTGTGGCGACTAATCAAGTCAACAAGGGTCGTTTGAACTATGTTCCTCAGCAGCGCCAGGCGGACAACAAACGCCACGACAACCGTTTCGCTCGTGTGCCCAACATAGCGTCGCGTCCACCTCCGAGCAACAGTGCACGACGACCCCCCGACCGGACGTACCCGCCTTCGAAGACACCAGCTCCGCAGCGGAGGCAATAATCGACCAGGTGCGATATGCTGGAAGACTCCAGCATTATTTTAATAACTGGCGTAATATAACTAATGATCAGATCATTTTATCGTGGGTTAAAGGTTATTCTATACCTTTTAAGTCTTATCCGTTTAGAACCGATAAGCCTAGTGTGTATCCTAAAACGGAACAAGAACGACTAGATTTTGATACGTGTTTGTCGAAATTATTATCTATAAATGCGATTTCGCATTGTAACCATGAACCGGGCGAGTTTTTATCCTCTATTTTCCTAGTGTCTAAACCAAATGGTGACAAGAGATTTATTCTTAATTTAAAATGCCTTAACAAGTTCATTGAAACTAAACATTTTAAAATGGAGGATTATCGTACTGCGTCAAAGTTGATAACTCCAAACTGTTTTATGGCAACTATCGATTTAAAAGATGCTTATTTTTTAGTGTCAGTAAATAAAATGCACAGAAAGTACTTACGGTTTGAGTATGATGGAGTCCTTTACGAATTTAATTGTTTGCCATTTGGTTTATGCACCGCACCGTTCGTGTTTACAAAACTACTAAAACCTATATTTGAATTTTTAAGAAAAACTCATCGTATGATATCAGTCGTTTATCTTGATGATGTCTTTTGTATTGGTAGAACACTAATAGAATGCCAAGAAAACATAACTTTGACCAAAACACTTTTTGAAAGACTAGGTTTTTTGATTAACTTAGAGAAAAGTTCGTTAGTACCAAAGATGCAATGCAAGTTTTTAGGTTTTGTATTCGACTCCAATAATATGTTATTAAAACTACCCGATGATAAGAAGTTAAAAATTAAAGAAAAAGTTTCTACCGTCTTAAATACTAAAAAATGCAAATTACGAGAATTTGCTCAATTTATCGGTTTATTAATTTCAGCTTGTCCCGCAATTCAATATGCTTGGTTATATACTAAAATTTTCGAACAGTATAAATATATGTGTTTGCTTAAAAACGCTAGCTACGAACAGATAATTAAAATTCCAGATAATTTAAAATCGGATATGTTTTGGTGGATCCGTAATATAGATATAGGTAATTGTCCTCTCGGGATTGATGATTTTAATTTAGAGATTTATTCAGATGCATCTAACACCGGTTGGGGCGCCTATTGTAATAACAATAAATGTTTTGGCTACTGGAAAGAATGTGAAAAAACATTGCATATTAATGAATTAGAATTAAAAGCAGCTTTTCTTGCCCTTAAATCCTTCGCGAAGAATTTATGTTCTTCTCGAATCTTGCTAAGAGCCAGCGCGCACGAGCAACTTTGTCTCCGCAACTATTTTGTCTCTCCCATCAATTTGTATGGGGAGTTGCGTCACCACGTGCGCGCACTTTCATACTAGCCCATGGGTGGGAGAGACAAAATAGTTGCGGAGACAAAATAGTTGCGGAGACAAAGTTGCTCGTGCGCGCTGGCTCTAAGAATTGATAATGTCACCGCAATTTCTTGTATAAATAGAATGGGTAGTATTCAATATAATCACCTTAATGTGGTTTCCAGAGAAATCTGGCAGTGGTGTGAAATGCGTAAAATAACTATTTTTGCATCCTATATAAATACAAAGGATAATTGTGAAGCAGACCAATTATCGCGGAAGAAATTTCACGATACAGAATGGGAACTAAACCAAAATGCATACAATGAGATAACCATTAATTTTGGTGTCCCTGAAATAGATTTGTTTGCAAGTAGATGTAATGCAAAGTGTCATACATATGTAACTTGGAAAAACGATCCTGATGCATGGGGCGGTAGATGCATTTACGGTTTCATGGAAAAATAAGTTCTTTTACGCATTTCCCCCGTTTTGTTTAATAACAAAGGTAATGCAAAAGATTATAAAAGAAAAGGCAGATGGTATAGTTGTGGTACCGTATTGGCCTACGCGACCCTGGTTCCCAATTTTTCAGAAATTAATGACAACCAAGCCCATATATTTCACACCTGATATTAATTTATTAACTTCTCCCTTCAGGATCAACCACATCCTACACAGAACTCTGAAGTTGGTTGCCGCGAAGCTTTCAGGCAAGCTTTACTAAGGAAAGGCTTGTCACCAAGTACGGTACAGATAATGTTATCATCGTTATCTGATTCTACCTACAAACAATACGATGGCTGCATAAAGACATGGATAAACTACTGCAGTACCCACAACTATAGCTACATCTCGGCATCTGTCCCTGTAGTTTTACATTTTCTTACCGATTTATTTAATAAAGGTGCTAAATACGGTACCATCAACTCCTATAAGTCTGCCTTATCATTAATTTTATCTAATTTAGAAGATGATAGGGTAAAACGCTTTATGAAAGGAGTTTTCAAATCGAGGCCAACAAATCCTAAATATCATATAACCTGGGATCCGAGCATAGTTCTCGAATATTTAGCCCAACAGTGGCCAAATAATGAACTCAGTTTGGAAACTCTTTCCAAAAAGACTGCAACTCTATTGGCTTTGGTAACAGCGCATCGAGTACAAACACTTGCTCTTATTAAATTAAAGGACCTTGATATAAGAGAGACAAGTGAAATAATAATAATGATTTCAGATTTAATTAAAACTTCTAAGCCGTACTCGTTTCAGCCTCTTTTAAGAATTCCTTACTTCAATAGTCGCTCGGAAATCTGTCCAGCCAAATGTCTAGAATCCTACGTAAATAAAACATCAACACTTCGACATAATGATCATTTATTTATTAGTTTTAAAAAACCATACTCAAAAGTTACCTCCCAGACGCTCAGTAAATGGATAAAGGACACTCTTCATAACAGCGGAGTAGATACTTCTATATTTAGTGCTCATAGTACTCGCCATGCGTCCACATCCACTGCCAATAGACTTGGGGTCAACATTGATGTTATACGCAAAACTGCGGGATGGTCTGATTCTTCTGCAGTATTTGCTAAGTTTTACAATAGACAATTACTGATCCTACCAGCTTTGCTAAAACATTGTTATCTAATAATGATTGTAACCTGTAAGAAAAATAATTAATGGTTAAATTATGAAAATAATGTTTGATTAATAATATTTATAGTTAATTGATTATTGCAAATAAAAATATGAAACTTACCATAAGTTTTTCAATTTTTATCACCATTTCACATTTTATTTACTCTAAACATCTACACCACGTCAATATAAATCGCAAAGAATGAAGCTGCGAAACATAATTGAAAATCAAACGAACTTACCAAGTGAAGTTCGATGACAATTATGTGAGCAGCTTCATTCAAAGCGATTTATAGATACCCACCCTAAGATTACGGTTAATTCGACAACAAACGTATTACATAACATTTTTATATATTCCCTGCCCTATATAAATACAAAATGTGAAATATCTCTCAACAAATGACCTACACATCGTAACGAACCGTTTGAGAAATGATGGGGGTAAATGGTAGGGGTAAAAAGTGTTGCCACAAAAAAAAAAAAAAAGTATAATTTAAAAATTATAAAAATATAAATTTAAATTAATAATACTTATAACTTTAAAAAACCCGTGCAAGGCTCAGGCTAGGAACGCTACTACACCACGTCAATATAAATCGCTTTGAATGAAGCTGCTCACATAATTGTCATCGAACTTCACTTGGTAAGTTCGTTTGATTTTCAATTATTGATCTATAGAAAACTTATATATAGATAATTCAACCAACCAATAGCAACAATGAAATCATAAAAAATAAATGAAATGTGAAACCATTTTCTATAATTATTATTGACAACGTCCCAGACCATCATTTACTACTTACTAGTTAAGAACATCCCTACGCCACACATCAAGCAAAAAAACCTCAATTTCCAAATAAATTTAGCGAAAATCCCTCCATCCGCAACGCGCAAACCAAGCGGATAATCAAATACCCATGATGTCTTATATAGCAGTATTCTTTCCAGTGTGTGAAAGTGATGGCGCTATTCAACCAGTATAGCGTTGTCGTCTTCCAACATTGGTAATAATACTGCTTTAAGACGTGGTACGGGGGAAACTTGTGTCAAAATGCTATCAAACAAACTCGACGATCAAATAAACTTTTCGTTTGTTTTACGTGTAAATAAATATGAGTTTAGCGGAGTTTTATATGCAAATAAGTAAAATGTTACTTGTGAAGAGAAATGCTTCTGGGACAAGTCGGGCATTTTGATAGCCAACGCTTTAAAATAGTATCTAACTATAAGCAGCTCGTCCCGGCTCCGCACGGGTTGACCCGGGATAAAAACATCGTAAAATATAGCCTATGTAGGATATGTAGCCTAGGGATAATGTAGGATTCTAATGTTAAAATAATTATTTAATCCGCGGTCTAGTAGTTTCGGAGCCTATTCAATTCAAACATTATCAAATCTCACCTCTTTATAATATTAGTGTAGATGTACACTAGCGGTCATATGTAATATATTATAGCACTGAAGGATCACGTAAAATATTCAACGGTGAAATAAGGTTTTTAAGCATAGAAAGATTTAATACAAAATATTATTAGCTTTTTGTAGATCCTCATATGTAAAGTAAAAAGTAGATTACAGACCATTCCGACCAAAACGGGCGTTTTTAGCGAGTGAAACATCCATCCATCCTTACAAATTTCGAATAGAGTTGAATACGAATATGTCCATAAAATAATTGGATGTCCCTTGTAGATCCCTTCGCTTGTAGACAGCCTTTTATTTACCACTTTCTTTATAAAATTATAAAGTTTGACATAAAAACTTGTTATTAAATCATAAATAGTACGAACGGAGCTCAACTTTTATATCTCAGCTACAACTTTGACGAAGTTTGTCGGCTAAAATACTTTGCGGTATAAATTGCGCTGCAGTGTTCAAACTTTTCTAATTATAATGTTATGGGATATTAACTTGATTATGTTATGCAGTCATGTCTGCCGCTTGATATGACGTCTACGTACATAATTGGTAGGTAAATAAATACAATGTAATATAATAATAAATATAATGTACTATACCTAGATTAACAAAAAAAGTCAATTATCAGGGAAGAAGGAATAGGTTCCAATGTCTTTGTCAAGTTTTACTCGTCCCGGTAAGCGAAAGACGCGGGTTCTAATTTATAAAGCATTTGAATGCTATAAAACTAAATATTAAAGTTTCATTCAGATATGTTTAGCCGATTTGACTTGTAAGACAAACATCAATAAATCCGTACAAACTTTGCAAAAAATATGATGACAATGGACGTTGGATTCCAAAGAATATTTAGCTTATCTATAATAGGGCAATTGTTATAATAAATTACTTAGAATATTATGAATGACCACAATTTCTTTCATGATTTTTTTTTTCTTAATCCTCATTTAAAAGATATAATATACGTAATTAAATTAACAACATGTTGACATCCTCGTTTGTATCCTGTGTGAATTCCAGGATTTGTAATACGTTAAGAAAAAAACAAAACAAAGGCTTAATAACTACAGAAAAAACAGCAATCATTAGAAAGAACTAACTACCATTAATCATATTATTGTACATAAAAGAAAGATATTATGTAACAGTTGCGTGTTCTAAGTAATTAGTCTTAACATTCGCTTACATAATACTTCCAATATAGTTATTTTAATGTATTCTACTAAAAGTTAGTATTTTAAGTATCTACTGAAAAACAATAATCTATTCCTATACTATCATGAATGCTAAAGGGAAGTAGAAGCATTCTTTCTCTCACTACAAAAACCTAAACGTATGTATGAACGCCTCTTTTGGTAAATTATTTAAAAAGCAACTTTATTTCTGTAATAAAAAAAAATATGAAAAAACACATCACTTTTGTTTTGTCTAATTTTAGGCACGCCTACGCATAGGCTTTCATAGCCAGACTGTTTTTCTCTCCACCTTTTATTGAAATATCTATATTCTATGTAAGTACTTAGATACCAACTAATTTTATCAATACTAATAATAATTAGTGTTTAAATAGCATCGTGAACATAATTATTCCGTATTCTTTTTTGATAAATTTAATGTCCTTTTTATCTATTTTTAAACGCTATAAAAAATTGCACGTACAACTAATAAACTGTTCATAAGTGACCAATGCGAAGAAACTCAGTTTTAAGATGTTGTAAAATAGACGTAGGTAAAAAAAAAGTAGTTCTTACCTTCTTAACCTCTAACTGTATTATTGTATTTATTATTCTCATCCGTTGTCTTCCCGCCAATAGTGTTTTGCTTGTTATCTTTTACCCTAGTTGCCTGGAAGAGATCACCAATAAGTCCACTTTTTGTAAGTAGTTGTAATGTTTCCACTGTGTATTAAAGTGTGAAATAAATAATCCTCTTTAATCGTGGTATCCTGGTATCATCGCGTACTTATTCAATAATAATGCAAGCTTTGACCGCATCGAATGGACCTACTAATTTATTATATGGCCGTGAATCCTCATCGTTCTGACCTTAGTTCCAACTTGTCAGCTCTAAGTCCCGTTCCTATGAAGTTAATCATTTGCTATCGTTATATTTTGATATTTATCTCCTAGACTTTATGTTCCAATTTGTAATGAAAGGAAATTACGATGTGAAATGGGGACATTTAAGATAGAAATGTTCTGTTTTTATACGTTTCTTCCTTATCTTTAAATTGGTGGAGAAAAAGGTATCTTTACCTACATCTTAAATTAGCTAAACGGAATTAAGTAGATACTTATGTGGAAGAGAGGCAGGTACCTTCTGCAATTATCAATTTGAAGGATTGATATTTTTCTAATTATATCTATGAAAAAAAAATTGAAAGGATTTAAATAAATAATTTCAAACGAGGTTCATACTTTTAAATTGTCTGCTTATGGTATCGTTATAAATTATTAAATAATAATAAATAATATATAATATAAATATTATTAAAAAAATCATATTACATGTATTGTAAATAGTCACTTCATTTATTGTAAAAAGGATTTAAACCAAAAATATCATCCTCACTAAAAATGAAAGCAATCATAAAAATAAAGGAAAAATGTTGACTCGATAGTTTATTACCTACTATGGCGTCAGTGCCGGGCCCTGTACAGAAATAAACAAGATTGTAATTGGTGATGAAGGGAACTTTAGGGCTTATTGAAGTGTAATAACTGACCCTATCTAGGTCAGTTATTACTATTATATCTTACTAGCTTTCCGTCCGCGGCTTCGCCCGCGTTTTTAAAGAAAAACCCACATAGTTCCCGTTCCCGTGGGATTTCCGGGATTAAACCTATCCTATGTGTTAATCCAAGTTACCCTCTATATGTGTGCTAAATTTCATTGTAATCGGTTCAGTAGTATTTGCGTGAAAGAGTAACAAACACACACATGCACATGCATCCTCACAAACTTTCGCATTTATAATAGTAGGATAGGATAGGATAGCATGATTCACGATACACCGTGCTGGGGACGGGCCATGCCGGAGCCGGGAAACAAATGAAACAATATCCATACACATTTCAAAACTGTGTCCCGTCCGAGCCACTTTCAACAGTAATCACTTCATACAAAAAGTATACAATAATGTTTGATCGAGCCCCGGACGGGGCACGGCCTGATCGCACACGGTATAGCGTAAATCATGCTTAATAAAGGCTGACCTAGATAATAAGATGTGGTACACTGGATGTAATACTGCTTTAAGGCATAATAGACTTGCAGAGTGTAAAAATAACACTGCAATTGGTCTTCTAGCGCCATCACTTTTCCACCTGGTAATGTAGGCTTGTAAGGCCTAAGACTTTTCTCTTTTATCTATACTAATATTATAAAGCTGAAGAGTTTGTTTGTTTGTTTGTTTGTTTGTTTGAACGCGCTAATCTCGGGAACTACTGGTCCGATTTGAAAAATTCTTTCGGTGTTAGATAGCTCATTTATCGAGGAAGGCTATAGGCTATATATCATCACGCTACGTCCAACGGGAGAGGAGTCACGGGGGTGAAACCGCGGGGAGCAGCTAGTCTATACTAATATTAAAAAGCTGAAGAGTTTGTTTGTTTGTTTGAACGCGCTAATCTCGGGAACTACTTGTCCGATTTGAAAAATTCTTTCGGTGTTAGATAGCCCATTTATCGAGGAAGGTTATAGGCTATATAACATCACGCTACGGCCAACAGGAGTGGAGCTACGGGGGTGAAACCGCGCGGAGCAGCTAGTAAAATATAAGGTTACGAAACTTTTTCGCCCGCTTCGCTCGCTTTGTCTAGCTAAACAAATTATCTACTAAAACTCTTCTTGTGAACCACGATATTCATTGGTAAAAGCAAAATGAAAATCTGTGCAGAATTTTTTGAGTTAATCCCGAACATCATCATTAATTTTCAATAGTATGATACTGTATGATAACAGCTATTACATAGGCAAATTATTTACAAAATTGAAGCCCCTATCATCACCATTTTTATATATATATATATATTATATATATATACCTAACAATGCATAAGTTCACCCACATTTCCGTACATATTGGCCCAGCTTGCAAAGCTATCGGAATGAAAAGACTCCGCTCCCAAAATAGTATTTTTCATTTACATAATTTTCATCTATGTGTCTTAAAGTCGAACATTTCTGGTTTGTTATTGAAAGACTTGTATACAGGCTTATATTTATTTAAACCGCTAACTGCTGAGTTACAGTCGTATAAAAACAATCGTTAATTATGTATAGCCCGCCGTTTACAAATAAGGAAGGCTTCTATTGATGATACAATCGTTTATTTTGAGTTCTATCTATCTAAATGTTATTTCATACCTACTAGCTGTATCCTGCGGTTTTACGTTTCCATTCCTAATTTCACCCAAATCAGTGTTGCGGATTAACCGCAAAAACAGACAAACAATATCAGCTTATCGGTTACCTTTGTAACTTCTTTAGGCGCGTTGAGGGTAAAATTGCATCATGGCAATTCCGTCACGTCATTGAGTAAGGTGACGATTTTGGTTTCTTTGAATCTTGCCAAAGAAGATTTACTTCTGACACGTCGTGTGCTCGGCACACACGCTCTTTTTTATTATTATCCATACTAATATTATAAATGCGAAAGTAACTCTGTCTGTCTGTCTGTTACTCAATCACGCCTTAACTACTGAACCAATTTGCATGAAATTTGGTATAGAGATATTTTGATACCCGAGAAAGGACTTAGGCTACTTTTTACCTTGGGAAATAGGATAGGTTTTATCCCGGAAATCCCACGGGAACGGGAACTATGCGGGTTTTTCTTTGACTGCGCGGGCGAAGCTGCGGGTGGAAAGCTAGAATATTATAAATTCTATTTTATATTATTTGGTTTAGTTGTTGAAAACACCTTCAAAATCGCTCACTTCTACTTCTATCTAAACATTCTTTAGTTCAGAATTTTCCCATACCAAAGTCTCAAGCGGTTCAATTGTAACATCGCATCACAAGAACGGTGTTCACTTTTGATGATTGCGTAACGAACGGCCGGACAATTGCTTTATTGCGTCGAACCGGCGTATACACACGGGTGTTGTGTTCAAGGAACATTAGCTGCATCTTCTATGCTCTCTAAGAGGAAGGATAAAATGTTTGCACCCATAAGAACTTACTTTTTGCATCCATGGCAATCTGAACAAAAACTTTGATGAAAATTGTTGAGATGCTTTCCTTGTACAAAAACTTACGAACACAGGAATTAGGCTAATATTAAGAAATGAGTGTATTTCCTGATTTAATTTCTTCATTTCAATCCCGATGCATGCAATACATCTCTTATATACATATACATCTCTATACATCATATTATCGAGACAATGTTTTCACATTTCATACACCAAGAAATAAACTTAGTATTCCGTCTACGTTAACACAGCTCATTCCAAATATTCCCGTTCAGCCTCCAATAGCTTATCAGAAACAGAATAATGTTGGACAATAGCCAGAAATGATAATGTTCGAAATTACATCAATATGCAGAGTAGGCACTAGCTGTAGCTTTAATATTTGCTAGTTATAGAGTAACTTTTGCAACTTTATTTTCATGACCTAGTATTTCAACGTTTGAAAATAGAAATGTTGATTTGCTAAATGTTAGCGAATTGGATATGGATAAAACTTTAGTTGATGAATACATTGAAAGTGGTGTTACATTAGCATTAGAGATATTAAAAGTTGGATGTTCAGGCGGGTTTTTAATGCAATTAACACTTAATACAGTTGTAACAACAGGAAATCTTACAGCTACTTACGGAGAAAGACAGAGTAGGTACAACTTATTTGGCGGTATCACTTTTTAGGAATCATAGAGAAAACACACAAACATTAACTTCTGAAAAAAGACGAAATATTGATATTATCAGTTCATCTATATAAGACGCCTCTTGAGATACTTTGTAATGGCCACCCATTAGGCCACAATAAGCATGACCAAATCATTAAATAACAAGAAGAAATCCATTTAAATTCGCGACGCGGTCAAGCCGTGTGTGTCCACAATACACGATCGATGACCGACTTGAATATGTTATCAGTTCCCTTTAAGGATGGCACGTCCGCACACCCGTATTTACTTGTTAACCACTAACCATTTTATTCACTTTCTTTAAGAATGTCTGAGGATTAATCAATTTCATTCTCTGGCCAAGGATACAACGCATGTTGTTGTCTGCAGAATGTTTGCGCTGGATTCAAAACACCAACAAACATACTAATTGTTCTGTTTACGAAAACATTTATTCAACGAGGCTTTCTAGAAGCGCTTTTGGAACGTCACATTACAAAAATTAATTACCTTATACAGACTAGCTCAGAATGCCGTTTCCGCAGAGAAGAAATATCGTGTTTTTAAATTACAGCCAAATTCAAGGTGTAACTCAGTAATAATAGCAAATTTCGTAAATCTTATTTTAAGGGTTCTTACTGCGTAGAATATTTAACTGTCAAAATATCCTGACGATTTGTAAAAACGCATGGGTAGATCTCCCTTAAAACATTTGCTAAGTCACTATTCCCTCTGTAGGTATACATATAGAATCTACGCACATGATCAGCGAACGCAAAATGAAACATCAGCACTCAATTTTGACTTCTGAGTAAAATTGAACATCAGATAATCTATT
>CAJQZM010030200.1:0-14599 GCA_907164665.1 Colias nastes | reverse complement strand
TAGTTTTTACGTGAAAGAGTAACAAACATCCATACATCCATACATCCATACATCCTTACAAACTTTCGCCTTTATAATATTATATATATATTAGAAGTAATGACTAATAGGTTGAATGTTGATAGCATAATGTTTTTATAATAGTGTATTATTTGTTGTAGGTATTGTAATATCAGGTATTTCTAGTGAGCCTTTATAGGTATTTAGACAAATACGGACGTGTAATGATTGTTGCTCAACAGTAAAGGAAATTTACGCTATGCGAAGGTAAAATTTTCCAACGGGAGTTTTTACATACCTAGTATAGTAGGTAGTAGTACAGTAAAGAAAACTTTTATCACCTTGGTTTATATAATGAATAGAACCTACATCTATATGTAGGTAAGTAGGTACTATTTATTAAAATATAATTAATAAATATAGATTTAACACAAATTAATATTTTTTGTTACAAAAAACATCTCAAAATTGATTAATGCATCCCGTATCCGTTTTAATCTTGGGTTAAAATTAAAAATAATCTATGCAACCTATAATTAGATTGTCACAATCGATCTTTTTATATACAACGGTTCCTCCAGCTCCTGCAGTTCTGTGCAGTACCTCTACCATGAGTTGACATAGTTAAATCGTCTGACGTAACTACAATAGTAAACGTGAATAGTTCTTAACTTTCACGAGATTATTTACCGTGAATGACGAATCTATCGTCGAATAGTTATAAACTATGACATATGTCAAAATTAGAACTCATGGTGCAAAAATTGTATGGTTACTACAGCGAGTGTAGTATAGTTTACTATACGTTATCTACTGTAGTATACTATTGCACCTCATGGTAGGCTTTTTAGTTCCGCTACGGCACACTAGGGGCGCTGTACGAAATTTCATACAAACCGCTTACTACAATCGCTAGCGAGTATCGTGTGCGTAAACTCATGGTAGACCTACTGAATATAGACCATCTTGACCGGTTGTAGAGATTAGCTTTTTCTTTTTCACCACTATTTTATGTCTTTTAAGTTAGGTTGAGAATTCTTTTCTAAGAAATACCTTCTACAAGCACAGTTAAGTCCCTCTAAAGTTAGTTCCATGAGCTTACTTAATACCACTTAACCTACTTATATAAAACCCCTGTAAAATAGATGCTATAAATTATTACCTAGGGGCTAGGTTATACTTCTTCTCTGAAGGCAAAGGCACAGAAAAAAAGACGTGTGGCACTCGGGGACTGCCGCGGTAAAGCTATTGCATGCTATGCCTTCAAGCCACACCTCCGCGCCCGTCGGAGTGGGGAGCGTGAGGTTTTTCGTTACTAAATTTCTGGATTCGGTCCCCGCGCTCAAGGCCCGCGATAGAAGCTATGCAATAGCTTAATAACTATAGTAGCTAGCGCAATAGGTAGGAAGTTACTGCTAAATAAAACTATCAAATAATAATTAAGGTATCTTAGAAGTAATAAATAACATTCATTAGAATTTAGAACGTATATTCAAACATAATTTTTTTATAATTTTGTCATGTTTGATGTGCCAATTTTAGTGACATTTTTTACTAATAATATTTCAGGAAGATTTCAGGTACGTAAGTAGGGACTATCAGAGGTTGACCAAATTATATTGAACTGGGCGGAACAATGAATGAAATTCCATTAATCTCATACCTATTTTACTAAGAAAAATATTTCAAAACTTGAGTTTTTGTGGTAGGTAGCCTGTATATCAACTATACAGGACGTCGTTTTATAGCTTTGTCCAATGGTCTATTGTGAAAAGGGGAAGGTTGAGAAATGCCGTCTACATAGAATATAAGCAGTAAGAAACGTATTGTTGGTCTCTGTTAAAATCATTACGACATGAGCACCTTCAAGAAGAAAGCCTATTCCTATCTTAAAAACCAGCAAAAAGCTTGTAGAGTCCTTGACACTGCGAACGCTCATGGGCGGCGATAACCTTGCAGAAGGTGTGTCGCCTGCTCTTTTGCTGGAGTTGACATAAATAAAAAAAAAAAAATCAGAAGTGAAATTAAAAGTTATGAGTGTTATGACTGAATCAATTTATATATAGGTAGGTACCTATGTATATGTTGGTACTTGCTAAATTCATCTATAGCGACTAAAGTCTATAGGTACTCAATAGTTGTATACGTAGTATATTATTATTAGTCTGTGTCAATAGTATTGTATTTTAATATAATCTATACCAATATTATAAATAGGAAAGGTTTGTATGGATGCATAAACTACTGAACCGATTATAATGAAATTTAGCACACATATAGAGGGTAACTTGGATTAACACATAGGATAGGTTTTATCCCGGAAATCCCACGGGAACGGGAACTATGCGGGTTTTCCTTTGAAAACGCGGGCGAAGACGCGGGCGAAAAGCTAGTGTATTAATATAACTATTTGCAGCCATTTCGTAGGTAATTGCCATAATATATTGGTTTTTAGAAGTCATTAGAGTCATTAGAATCCAAAATCTATATTTGACGAATGATATTAGTTAGAATTGATTTTCATGGTAAAACTATGAAGACATTAATATTTTGATAAATTATTATTCGAGAGATATTTCGCACGTGCAGGTTTTCGCAGAAATATTCGCAAAGGGCTCTCAGTGTCCAATATAATTACGTAATGCGACGCTGCCCACACATTGCATGTCGGATGTGTTTATAAAAGCTCCGATCTAGTGTTTTAAACTTCTCATCTTATGAAAAATTTACTTAATTTCATACCGGTGCTGAAATTAGAGTTAGATTTTCCTTTCTAATATTAAATTGACATGAAGTTTTTAAATGTACGAAATTCACTTCCATCAAATGCTATGTTGATTTTGAAACTGTTTGTCTAATTTTGTATTGCATACCTAATAAATACTTCTAGAATTAATTTGAATGAGAACATTTTTAATATAGGTTTAAAGTACCATTACTTTAGAATAAAACTTGGATGAATTATATAATTAGACTGAGAGATATTTCTAGTATTTTTATGGTAACGTTTTGCTGTTTTCTGTAACTAATAAACAATATTATAGGCTAATCAATAAAAAAGATCAAATTGTCTCCCAATTTAAATAAGTGCTCCATGACATTTCGGGAATGAACTATCATATTTCCTATTAAATCAATTGCTGGTTTTGCGAGCTAAGATTAACATCTATATATCCATACTAATATTATAAATGCGAAAGTAACTCTGTCTGTCTGTCTGTTACTCAATCACGCCTTAACTACTGAACCAATTTGCATGAAATTTGGTATAGAGATATTTTGATACCCGAGAAAGGACATAGGCTACTTTTTACCCCGGGAAATAGGAAATCTCACGGGAACGGGAACTATGCGGGGTTTTCTTTGACTGCGCGGGCGAAGTCGCGGGCGGAAAGCTAGTCCATAATATCTCCAAGTTGAGGTTGGCTACACATGCGTTGCTAATTTACCATAATTGCCACATTCACATAATATAATGAATAAATTCCACTTAATCTTTCAGTGATTTAAAAAAAACAATAAATTTTTTCGGAATGGTCGTTAATAAGATGATAAGTAAGCATATTTTTCTTATGAATAAAATTATACTATTGAATCAATGCTTCTATGTAATATTATGTTCTTGTGCCTTTTAATCCAAAACAATGGTATGTAAAAAAATAGTTTGTCTGTAAGTATAGCACAGCACTTACTTACTCACAGTAAGTACAGTGTTTGTGGTGTTTTACATAATAATTTATTTTTAGAAAAATAGTTATCGTTATAGTGAGTATTGAAATAGACCGACCTTCATAACATAATTGCAATTCATACTCAATTATAAACATGAATATTAAGCCTGTTTTATGTTCTTCAAACGCTTTTCAAATATTGTAAATTTCTCATTTCTCATTATATGGGACTCTCTTTTCAAATAGTGTCTTATAGCCACTTGAGTTCTGAATCCTGGCAACGTCGGAACGACATACAAAGTTGTCGTATCTAGATACCTACCTAGATAATCTAGGTGTCTACTTCGCCCGTCACGACAAGGGAGTGGTATGTTATAGGGAAAATTACTCTCACATGTCGAATACAATACTCCAGTCGTCTTTTATCAAACTGCATCCATTAAAATATTATAAATATAACTCCAATTCAATATAATTGAAATTAATATAACTCCAATATAATTCAAATTCAAAGACACCTACTTTAGACATTCATGGATGTTGTCATTAAAAATATACGCCTCACGAATCGGGAATCAGCATGAATTGGAATCTGCAATCTTGTACATCTTATATTTTATATTAATTAAAAATAATTGATTTAAAAGTGGGTTTCAAACTTTCAAGTGATGAGTATTTAGAACAGGTATAGATCTGGCGTTCTTTTTGTTAATTGGGGCGCTTTCAAAATTTCATAAGCATAACATAATAAAGTCAGCTTTGAATTTAGTTTACAATATTTTTTTCATTGAATGCTATAATCTGAAAATTTTTTCTTATACATAATAGGTACCTATTCGACTTTCAGCTATAACGCACGGATAGAATATGAGACCTCGTTAAAAACTTTATAATATTCTATTGATTTCTACGAAGCCCTTAAAAAAAATCCACCCAGTTCTCTAATCGCTCAAACCTGGTTTGAGTTTAAAGGAGTATCTTTCTTCAAACTTATCGAGATTTTCATTAGATTCATAAAATAATTACTTACCCACGTATTTCAGGCATTTCGTGTAGGCAATATTATACTCTCATGAAACCACATCAACAGACAGCATCGTTTCTGTCAGTATGATTTATTTAGAAGTTAACTCATTAGATTTCAAGTTTTTTTGGTAACAAATATCGTTATAACTAGAATAGGTATCTAGAAAATAAAACAACTATGTATCTCGTGCATTTAAAAATTGTTACCTAGCAACGTTATAAAGGCGTTCCAATTAAAAAGTTCTCGTGCCAACGTTTTATATTCTACAATCCTTTAATATTTTAAAAGGTAAGAGGTTACAAACAACATTGTTGTAATAATTCAATGCCAGGGGCTGTACAGCCCAGGCGATGGAGGGTGAGGCAGGTGGTTCCCCCTTCTCCCTAACCCCCTACAACCCTTTACGCCCTACAGTTATTGAATGCACTTTGTGCACTAGTTATAAGTAGGTATGTAAAAGGAAATCGACGCAGCTGTAAGTTGATTACATCTATTAGTGCTCGTTTTGCCGTTTTTAATTGATTTTATGAATATGTAATGCTATTGTCTAAGTTTTTAAATGATATTGACATCATTTCTCGTAATAGGTAGCGATGGTTGGAATGGTTTTTTTCTATATATTTTAATAGCGACATGTTATGATGGAAAATTCCACAGTCTTACCTACCTTTTAGATACAAAAAATACGAAGGAAGGATAATATAATGGATCTACGATTTATATTAATTAAATTTTTTATGACCCTTATGATTTAAGCCTGTTCTTTTACAAAATACCTATATCATTATATACGTATACTTACCATAGTAGCTAGCTAATAGATGCTAATAGTTATTATTCTGTGCCATACTATAAAGACAGTAGGTACTTACCTACATATTGATTAATGTAGACCGCATTTAAATGGAAAAAAATGTAGCAAAATATTGAAATATAGATTAATGGAATTTTTAAAAATAAAAATAAGCTAAATATTGTTGTCTTAGTGTTTCAAATAATAAGGATAAATTCTAAAAATAATATAGCATTACAGTTTCAAAAAAATGTACTTACACTGTTTTTCTTAATTCTTAATTTACTTAAGTAAGTCTTAAAAATATATAGTTTAGAGAAAGGTATGAAATTCAATCAAATTATAATACACATCACATCTTGAAAGGAAGAAAGGCCCGGATTTTCACCTCATGTTTATTTTTAGTTTGCTTGGATATTTCGCCGCCTGACGAAGGCTGATAAACATAAACGATCTATATTATTTAATTTAATATAATTAGAAGTTATGTTAATTGATCTAAAAGTTATCTTTTATATTAATATTTTATATAATAATAATCAATCATACTTATATGTAAGTAAGTATATTAATTATTATTCAAATATGTAGAACATAATTTCCAGGATTACAAATATTTTGTACTTTTGGAAATATGTTAATCGCAGGTTTCTTGGGGGGTAATAAAAACGTGGTTATAAGTTATATTTCAGAATTGAAGATATAATAATTCAATTTAGTAAACACTGTAGTACGAAATTTACACAAATATCTTTTTACGTTAGTTAGTGCAAATTCTCTTAAATTATTATCTAGTATCAACATGTTTTAATAGTCCTGTTCATAATCTAGATAGACTGAAAGCATTGCAGCGGGGGAAATGTTCTGAGTTCAGACCCGCCCTATCGAGACCGGGAGGCTGTGTGCTTTTGCCGTTGCTAGGCAACCGGAGCGAGGCATCTCTTCCTATTACCACTACTATTCGAACCGAATATTTTTATTTGCGATTTTGAACATTATCGTTACTAAATTGGCTTTATAATTAAAAAATTATGTGTTCCTAATAATAAATACTTAATCTTAGCTTAGCTTTTCAGATAGGACGTCGTTAAAGTATCGAGGATTTAAATGTTTCGAGTGGACTTCATAAATACGATTAGCATATATCTTTGGCAAAATTTTATTTCGACCTCCAAATTACACACACACATAATAATAATAAATAGGAGTTATAATTTTACATAGACGAATAATTTGTATAAGTTTTGTTCAAATAAACTGTCTATTGTTTTTCCATTATTTGTTTCTAAAGAATACACTTTTTGCGGAAGCAATAAGTAATAATATAGATTAAATATCAAGGTCGACATTGAGACTAAATTCATACACAACACTCCGCATAATAGGTAGGTAACAAAAAACAGTAAAACAAAACAGTTTTGTTCCAATTATCGTCCATGTTTATCATATTAAGTAAACTTATTATAACATCGTCAAGGCTGTACTAAGTGTAGTTAAAATGAATTTGGTGTTTAAAATCTTCTCACAGTGTTAGTAAATCTGCGAAGCTTATATTTTCTAGATTAAAAATATAATCTTTTTACACTTGAAAAGAGTGAGTTTTTGTGGTAATAAACGTGTTCCAATGTCGGCCTTGGCACGCGTAGTGGGTTGTCATGGCAACTGAATTTTTTTCTACATTTGAGATTCTGTAGGTACACTTTATTATGGATAATATTTTAATGACCGTATTTATTTCTACGATATTCAACAACAAGAACATTCATTTTGTGTATAGATTTTTGCCTATAACTAAAACATACACGAACAAGCAAGCATTCATAAATCACATTAATTACAATTATTTTAGAACAATCAAATTGGTGTTGTTTTTCTACTCATTTAATCGTAGACAGAGAAACTCATTTAATGCATTATTAGAAAATGATTTTTTTCAAATACAAGAAATAAAACTTTTAAAATAATTCATAAATAAATATGTAGGTAACATAAAAATTAAATTTTCTCTTATATTTCTTTTGTTTATTTAATAGATGATTTTTTAAATTATTTCCGAGTGTTTATATAGATCTACAAAGTATCTTCTTTGTTGATGTTTACCTTCCTCTAAGAGGCGAGGAAAAAAAAAACATGATTTTTTGTCACTTGATCTTTACAGACTAATTTGTGTGTAAAAACAAACTCCCTTTTGATTGTTAAAACAGTCTAAAAATTAAGACCTTGACAAGACATGAACGTTTCATACATAAATTACCCAAAATGGACTTAAAACTTGGTATCATTATTATGCATTCATTCAAAGTTAGGTATATATGTATAATAATTTAACGCTCGTTTAATGTATCCATTTTCTTTAAGCAAATTTAAGATGAATACACTGTAATGAAGCTAAGAACATTCTTAAAATACCATACTCTTTAATGATTTAACTAGGTACAAGCTTATGCATCTGCACCGTAGTTATTATTACCGGCTCATTGTAAACATCCCTCCCTCTGTGCACTCGCTGTAGGAATACCATGAATTTTATAAGAAATACGTAATCCCATGCATAATGATTCTTACTTGTTATATAAAAGGTAATTGCGATTTAAATTTACCAAGATCAACAGTATCATGCATAAACGTAGAGTAGGTACCTAATCATTACAAACTCTATGCAATCATTTTGGTTCTTGAAGCATTTTATTTAAATTATGTTTCAGCTGAATTATTCACAGTATTCAATACTGCTTATTTACTACGATTTGCAACTCAATGTAACAATGTAGGGGTAGGTTTGCAGTTTGCACCCTCTACCATCTCTTTAATGCTCTTTACTTATCAGGATATTATGTAAGTTGTAACGTATATAGTTTGTAACATTAACCATTATACGAAAGGAGTAATAGTAGTAGATATGTAGTTGCAATTTGCAAAAGATGATCCTCTTAGCATGGAAGTGTGCATGACGTAGCTGTAGCCACTAACCATTAAATTCGTAAAATATTTAAATGTAAACTTATGTAAATAACATTTAGATTTTAGAAGTAAAACGTCAAATCTCTCCTTGGATTTTTTTAATAAACTGAAGTACAATTAACTAAGTATGTAATTATTTTGGTAGCTACTACACGATATTCCAAAATAATAATACTTTTATTCGTTCTTTGCTAGTTTTATAATGGGCAATGGCTGATAATATTTAAAACTAGATAAGGAAGACCTCATATTTTACTAACTACTTCTATGCAAATATTTCCTTACAAGTTTTAAATTTTTAATTCCTACTCAGTAAACATATTATTTTGTTGTGCATGTATTTATAATCTTCGTATGCCCTGTTTAGGCCAATGAGTGGATGATATCTAAATGAAGTTCCTACAACACATCTGGCACTGAAAGCAATTATACATAGATAGTGCATTACTAAGTAATAAAAATAACGTATGGTAACCCGTCTCATATGCATATTGCATGATATTAAAAGCTAGTGGTACCAACATCTATATAGTAAATTCCTATAAGATTTGTTTATTTTAATTAGTCGATGCATGTGATTAGTTTACCAATCAATCTTAAAATGTATGCAGTTAAATTTAAAGTCTATTTTATAAGAAATTGGTTCGATGTAAGGAATAACAAAACATCAAATGGCCTTTCAAGGTTTGATAAGGATCGAGTACGAATGAGGCCAGATTTAATTTAATATTGTTTAATGAAAATAATTTTCCTCGCAAAGTGAGAATTTTCATTTGTTTATTTTAATAAAATGATAATCATGGAACTCATTGCAAGATCAGGGTCAATCGATTGTCTCAATAATAATAATAAAACAACAAATGCTTCTTCTTATACTCCATTGTCTTTTTCTGTACATAATATTTACTGTACTTAATACTGTAAAGCTCATAATTTACATTTATATATATACTTTTTAAATATATCTTTAGCTGATGTAATTGAAAATCACACAATGAAATTATAGCCCTCTAAATAGAAAGTAAGAAATTTAAAAATTTAAACTTTATCTAGCGTTTAGCTACTATTATGTATTCTGTGCTTTATCTATGCATTTCTTTATCTACCTTGTTATCTACATATTTATTAATAAACATGCCAATTGCTACAATGTACATTTAAATTAATATTCAAAGCAACAAAGAACGATATAAAAATGTAAAGTAGATAATATATATATATGTTGTCTCCTCTCTTATTCTCAATCTTTATTAACTCTATCTCCAATAACATTACTTCTCCTTATCATATGTATGCAGACGATTTCCAACTATATTCGCACGTGGCCCTGCCTGAACTTTCTGAAGCGATTTTTCGTACAAACACTGATCTCGCAGCCATCGTCAATTGGAGCAAGGAACATGGTTTAAAGGTAAACCCCTCAAAAACTAAAATAATTATAATTGGAAGCAAGCCGCTGATGAGCAAAGTTAATTGGGATTGTTTGCCGGATGTAGTGGTCGATGGTACTCGCATCCCTATCTGCAAAACTGTTAAAAGTCTTGGATTGCACCTCGACCAGCACTTATCCTGGTCTGAACACATCAAGCAAATTCGAAAAAAAGTGTTTGCTACTGCATCCTGTTTGCGCCGCTTACGAAACTTTCTACCGATTTCCACCAAAATTGCGTTAGCCCAATCCCTTCTACTTCCTTTCCTTGACTATGCCGATTCCTCATTTCCCGATCTTTTTGAGTATCAGTTAGACATCCTTGAGAGGGTGCAAAATTTCTGCATCAGATTTATTTTTGGCTTACGTAAATTTGATCATGTCACCGAATTTCGCAAAAAACTTAATTGGCTTCCCATCCGTCGTCGCCGGGATGCCCACATACTTAACCTTCTGTACTGTGTTCTGTTTGACCCTAAAACGCCAGGCTATCTTAAAACTCAATTTAATTACCTTAGTTCAAATAATTCACTCTCTCTTCGCTCTTCTAATCTTCTGCTTCTTTCTGTACCGGTTCGCCGCACTAATTTCTATGGATCTTCATTTACTGCTCGCGCTATTCAACTTTGGAACGCTCTGCCTGAATCCATTAGGCGGGCGCAAAATGTTAAAAGTTTTAAAGCTCTTGTCAAAAATCATTTCCTATCTCTATAATGTGTTGCTTATATTTATTTTAGATTATATTATAGTGTGTTTATTTTTTCGTATTGTATGTAGTGTATTTAGTAGGTTATGTACTATTATGTGTATGTATATTTATAAAATATGTAAGTATTTTATTATATTTACGTAAGTATATTAATTTATATACTTATTTTATTTTATTTTTATTGTTATTATTGTATATATTGTTTTTATTAATTATATTTTAATGCTTAATTTATTAATTGAATTTGCGCCAAGTCGCGTTCTAGCATACATTCCTTACCAATCAGGGTTGCCTGGAAGAGATTGCTTTTAAGCAATAAGGCCGCCTTTTAGTACGTATGTGCCGTGTGTTTTCATTGTATCTTAATTGTAATTATAGAATAGCTTATTTATGTTTGGTATATTATGTACAATAAAGAATAAATAAATAAATATATGGAGTATTTGAGCATTTATAATTCTACTAGCGGTCCGCCCCGGCGCGCGCCCCGTGGTACATATTTACGTTTTCTCTACATAAGAACCATCCTCGTACTTCAAGAAATATAATAAAAAAAGAATTATCGAAATCGGTTCAGCCGTTCACACGTGATCCCGTGACAACGCGAAACGGGTTTCATTTTTATATATATAGATAATGGTAAAGGTTCTGTATGGAATTATAAAATGGAAAGGAAAACTAACAAATAATAATAAATAGGCATAAAGTTGAACATTATAATACGGAAAATATGCGTTAATTTTTTAAAATCTGTTAATTTTTGTTCAGAAAATAATCGATAGGTAATCTATATATATAAAACTCAAAGGTGACTGATATAGTGATCTATCAACGCACAGCCCAAACCACTGGACGTATCGGGCTGAAATTTGGCATGCAGGTAGATGTTAGGACGTAGGCATCCGCTAAGAAAGGATTTCCCGAAATTCTTGCGGGAACGGGGAAAAACGGGGATGCACGTACAAAGTCGTGGGCGGAAGCTAGTTGTTAATATAATGATATAGAACTGAAAATCTAACGAATATTTTATAAAAATAACAATGACTTTTCATATACAGGTAATAGGTAGGTACATATCATTATTTATAGAAAATAATTTTAGTCCATTGAAAAGTTACATTTGGGGTTGCATTTTTTAGAGGACGCAATTTTATTTTTTAGATGTGTAGGGGGGGTCAGTGTGAAGCTATCACCAAGTTTGTGGGGTCGCCACACTTGTCCCCCGGCCGCCATCTTGAAAATAGCGGTTGATATGGTTTTTACGATATATCTCTTAAACTATTTATTTGATAAAAATAATTTGTTAACATTATTTGTTGAAAATTAAATTCTCTACAACTTTGGTCCTGCAACTTTTAGTCGTAGAACTATAAATAAAAAAGTTATAAGCGAAAATGTTCAGAAATTATAGCTGAAAAATAGTACTCACTTCAGAGCGCTGTAAAACCCTAGTTATTGACGTAATGAAAAAATGTTGTAGATAAAAGTTGTTCCTCGAAAAACAATCTACAAAAATGGTCTGATATCATTTCTTCGTAAAATGATAAAAAAAGTTTTATTGAAAAATATAAATAGCTATAATTTCTGAACATTTTCACTTATAACTTTTTTATTTATAGTTCTACGACGAAAAGTTACTGCACCAAAGTTGTAGAGAATTTAATTTGCAACAAATAATGTTAACGATATTTTTTTTATCAGATAAATAGTTTAAGGATATATCGTAAAAACCATTTCAACCGCTATTTTCAAGATGGCGGCCGTGGGACAAGGGTGGCGACCCCACAAACTTGGTTTTAGCTTCACACTGACCCCCCCTACATATCAAAAAAACAAAATTGCGTCCTCTAAAAAACGCAAGGTTAGGCTTAAAAAATGTAACATTTCAATGGACTATTTTCAAAGTCAGTTTATTAGATACAGAGATTACGCCTGACATTGTCACAAATTCACTCAGAGAGATGAGATAAAATAATATACGTATTTTATTGGAAGTATGTATTTTATTGGAAGCCGGAAGCCGTTTTTTTCATTCCAGGAACTGTAGACATGTTTTTTATTTGCTCTCAATTTTCTCTCGGATATGTTATTGTTTCTGACTTCGAAATTGAGAGACAATGTTAATTATTATTATGAAAATAAACGACCACCAACGTTCTATGTTGTCCTTTGATAATATGATATAACGGTCACGTTGCAATCATGTCAACAGTCAATATAACCTATACGTACCTACTGAATTTTATATTTATTTTATTTTTATTAATCACAGTTGCAGTATAATGTAGCGGCATATTTATCACATTGAATATTTATGACTGTATACAATATGATACATATATCTATAATATCTGTTTTAATTAACATTTAGCGTGTTAATTATTAATTTATATTTAAATGTTTGTGTTTAGCTTGTATTAAGTTACACATACTTTATAATTAAAATATAATTAAAATATCATTGTCTTTGGTCGCGCATATAGAGCAATTTATAAAAGCAATTAACTTTTTTATTCTAGAATCTATCCCATTGACCAAACAGCGTGGTAGAAGAGGGAGACTCAATCTATTTAACCCAAAAAAATATTTATTTTTGCATGTTTGAATGACTGTGTTTGACTTTATGTAAGTGGTTTCTACAGAGAAGAGCTGGCAAGAAACTCTGCAAATGTTCATGGAGGGTGATGGGCGCTTTTACCATCCGGTGACCCATCACCTTGCCCGCAATGGTATAAAAGAGGCATTTATAGGGATTTATTTCAATGCTAGCTTTTCGCCCGCGGCATCGCCCGCTTTGTCTAAAACCTAATAAATTATACATATTATATATACCTTCAATCACTCTATCTATTAATATAATCGCATCGAAATCCGTTGTGTATTTTGAAAGATTTAAGCATAGGTACATATAGGGACAGAGAAAGAGACTTTGTTTTACTATACTAGATATGTAGTGATTATATGCACATAGCAGGTCGCAGTATTATGATAGTCAAAAGTCTAAATCCATACTATTTTTCGCGGCTGACCATGAACTTTATTGCACGGTGAACTTTATCGATCGAGTATAAATAAATATGGCCCACGGCCTAAAATGCTCCATACAGATGCAAAAAGTGCTTATAAAGTTATATTTAAAGACGCTACGTAATGCAGTTAAATCGTAAAAGATGAGCGTTCATGAAACATAGCTGCTTAATTTTTTGAGAAATACTTACTGATAGAATGTATATTCACCATCTCAACCTCTATTTATATGTTCTGTGATCTCAACTATGTAACATTGTAATTTTATTGTAAAATACGGTATCTGCTAGGTGAAGTTACTTGTGCTAAATCTTACCTAACTACATCGATAGAATAGGTTCACCTCTTTTTTATCATCAAGCTATGAGGCCTGTATATGTAATCATCAGTTAATAAATATATATAACTACTGTTTTCCATCTTAATTTATTTATTTAACAGTTTTATGTACCATCACAAATTTTACAATCTATAATATTAAAAGAAAAGCCAAAAGGAAACATTCACAGCACATAAGGCAACCTTATCGCTTATCAGCGATCTCTTCCAGGCTGCCCAAGGTAAAGGATAAAGATTTATATTAAATGGGTACACGGGTGGCAATGAAAATAAAGATAAAAGAGAGTAAATAAAATACATATTATATGAAAAATAAAAGAGGATATAATACATACTATTATTTTGAAGGAAAAGCTAAATCAGAGAAATGTTTATTTAAAAGAGTTTTAAAGGAACTTTTCGAGGAAGCTCGTCTTACAGCTATAGGCAAAGAATTCCAAAGTCTGATAGCGGTTATTACAAAGGATTTACCAAGGAAACTAGTGTGGTGAGGAGGAAAGCTAAGGAGAAGGTTATCAGCGGAACGAAGAGTATAAACACCTGAATCTAGGAAATTAAATTGTTATTTTAAATAGGAGGAAGAATTGGGATCAAAGAGGATGGAAAATAACAACTTCAACGCATTTGCATTCCGGCGAAGTCT
>CAJQZM010030198.1:23616-39135 GCA_907164665.1 Colias nastes | reverse complement strand
GCTCACTCAGTCCGCTAGCGATCGCGCGCCCGTGCCGTCGAAATTATGTCCAATCCAATTTATACCAGAAAATCATGTGTTGTTCCTAAATGTAAAAATACAACTACCAATTCGCCGGATAAGTTGTTTTTTATAGTTGCAAAGGACGTAAACAAAAAATGGTCAGAGGTGCAAAACCTTTGGTGTCAGAATTTTCCGTGTTCTTACATAGTACTACATATTATAATATTTTGAGAACATTGCAGCTGTTTTGCGTTATCCTTTGTTTTCTATACAAGTTTTAATCTATACTAGACTGTGCTTCTGCTCTGCTCGTATGGGCTAAGTATAGGTAGATGGCTAGTAAGATTTTTTCTTGTTTTAAGTTGAGAATGATATGGAGAACTATACTAAAATATAAGTTGGTCGGGGGAAGAATTAAACAAAAACAGGGTATAGTTCCACACAAATTCAAATGTCAACAGAAAAATGAAGATAAACCTCAGAGATCAGCAGTGCAAAAACGCAATCGTATATAATATTTTGAGAAACTATTAAATAAAGATGAAACTTTGGCATGACTGTTATTTTATTAAACGAATAATAATTACTATTATTGGACTATTAACGAAATTCGCGGACGAAAACCCATCAAAATACTGCGCAAGCTATAACACCTACAGCTACAGCGCTGCCGACTTGATACTAAGCGCGGGGTCGCGGCCGCGCGGCGCGTTGTGACGTGACGTCACAAGCGGTCACGTGACTATTAGCGGGACTCGATATTTTTCGAAACTTTGAATGCGTATAAAATCAAAACTACTTGGTATTTTTGACTACGACAAAAACTAGTGTATTTGTATACATACAGGCTTTACTGAGACACAATTTCAAGGGATTTGGCATACCTAGTAACATTCTTCATTGTCATTGTAAATTTATGATAAAAACTATTATAGGGAAAATCAAATACATTTTAGTGATTTTACTTTTCCCTATTTTTTTTTGCATGCCGTACGGCCGTGTGTAAGCGAGAGGGAATAATAAGCGCCGCCATTTAAGATTCGTTTCTATATTGAAATGCGTTATACCGATTTTTATGAAATATAATTATATACTTCAAGCAAAACAAATCCAACAAATAAAAAGCAAGACAACTTATCTTTTAAGTATAAATTTTAAACAGGGTTGAGTTAACGACTTGACAAAATCATAAAAAATAATTGAAAAAATCTAAAAATTATCCAATGTCTATCAAAATACCCGCAAAAATATAACTCATTATCCGAATCTCCCTAATTTATAACCCGGCTATAAAAAAGCACTTACCAAAACCCATGTCAAACATTCTGTCTGCTTCATCTAGCACCAAATACGTGACCCTCTGCAAGTTGGTCGCTTTACACTTTATCATGTCTATAACACGACCCGGGGTACCTACGACGATTTCAGCACCACCTATGAACAAAACAACCCTTTATAACGCATTAAAACTAAAAAAAAATTTTGAAAAAATAGAAACAGCAAAAAAAATCGATCCTGAATGAAGTCAAAGGCTAATAAAAATTATGCTAAGCTAATAGAAGTCAAAAAATTATAAAATATTTAAGCGTAAAAATTTAAAATTTTATAAAATACATTATTTTACATCTTATGAATTCCTCTTTTTAAATCTGAAATATTTTTTTTATTATTATTACCTTCTAACGCCTTTGTCTGCTCCCACTTTGATCCACCACCATAGCAACATACGCATCGAATATTATACACTTTGCCGAATTTCTTCGCCTCCATGTAAATCTAGAAAAAAAATAGGGCCATTACATCTTTTTTTCATTGAAAACAAATGTATCTACATAGTATACTCAATAGAAATTAAATTTTAACTGACCTGTTGTGCCAATTCTCTCGTCGGAGCCAGAATCAGTCCAATAGGTCCATCGCCGGGCGCTAATTCCTTTTGATCCATGATATGTACCAGCAAAGGCCATAAGAACGCCGCCGTCTTACCCGATCCCGTTCTTGCAATACCTATTAACATTGTGTTTATATGATCTCAAATATCTAACCTAAATTTAATTTAAATCTAGAAATTTTGAAAATTCACTACTCAATTATGTATAAAAGGAACATTGATGGACCAACAATAGATCCTTGAGACACCCCTATATTTATATTGTAATTTTCCTACAAAAAAGCATCTATATCAAGTCAATTATGAATTCATTACATTTAAAATTACTGATTAGTGTATTTTTATCCTTGCATAGTTAAAATTTTACAAATAAATTTAACAAATTACGTAAAGGCAAATAAATCAAAGGCCTTAACGAAATCACATTTTTTTTAAAGGTTATTTTACCAATAAGATCTCTTCCAGATAAAGCGGCGGGTACACCGGCCGCTTGTACAGGTGTGGGTTGCGTGTACTCTGAGCGACGGATTGCTTTCATTAGCTGTTCGTCAAAGCCGAGATGGGCGAAACTGCTGACTGGTCGTGGTGGTTCAGGTCCTGATATCTGGATATGACCAAATATTATAAAAACATCAAGAATCTTTAAAGATATTATATTTATAGCACAAATTGTATTTTCATGATGGGATTGGAACTAATGTAAAATATAAATGAAGTATTAATAGATATTAAAATTGGACAACATACAACTTACTTACTTCAAGAAGATAATGTTTCATTGAACATTGATATTAGTATCAGATTGAGATAATTAGAAAATTAAATTATTCTGTCTTAATTTAGTCAAGTTAGATGCAGACCAACATAAAAATATTAGTTCTTATCAATGATAATTTCAACCCCTTACCTGTACACCTAAATTATTTTTCAATTCTTCAACTTGTTCATGTGTTAGTTTCTCTATATCTTCATGTGGGGTATAGAAGTTCTTTTCAAATGGTTCATATACAATTTCCGAATGATCTATGGGTGGTAGGGGATCTATGAACTTCTTTTTGGGAGGAGCAAGGGGGTTGCCATCCTCGTCATACTCAATTTCAACATCTGAAGTGTCATCTGCAGCACTGAGTGGATTTTCTTCCATGTATCTGTAAATGAGTTTCATAGAATAAGTTATATTAGAATTCCATCAACTATTGGACAATGACATGCATGTGGTAAACAAATAATTTTATCATAAATTTCTTCATAAACAATTACAAATTTAGAGCAGTGTTAAATCCTAAGTTAAGATAAGTTGTTAGGTTGTTCATGTTCATCAATAGATGGCGTCACAAGTTGTTTAGATGCCGCTATCGAAATGTTTTATTAAAACCGTATTATAACATTCTTGTTGTTGACAATATACGATTGATATGCCCTCTGGTGTTTTATTTCAAAACTCTTATTGTGGCATTTTTGGGATTTATACAAGCAGAAACATCTAAAAGAGGATATTATTAGTGAAGATTAGTGTAGTGTTATTTAATTTACTAAATTCAACATACAATTTGTATTTTTGAATATTATCCTATCATTAGATCCGTAATTTGTCAAATTACAAGGTATTGTTTCGTTACAACATACGGAGTATGGGGGGGCTCTAGGCAGTAGTCTATTATACGACAAATTCAATACTCCAACACAGCCCTTAAACCGATTTTTGGAATACTGTGGGTCTATGTATTTGTTTAAACCATCTTACCACTATCAATAACAAGTAAACCTTACTTATAATAGCTTTCTTCATCGTCCATTTCATCAATATCTCCCCTGGTGCCTCTGGCTGTTTCACCCTTGCCTGTTGCTTCATTCTCTTTGCTTGTCTTCATGTCTTTTGCCGCTTGCTGCTCCAAACCAGCCATGTACGCGTCTAGGGGATCTTCTTCTTCATTGTCCTAGAAAATGAAAGATTATTTTTACTTATTTGTTTGTTACATTTTACTGTAATCATGTAAGTATTGATTTTTATTGTTTCATCTTTATTAGATAATGTGTAATTCCTTCATCAAATTGATATGAGGCTTGCCCTGAAATTTACTGTTTATCCTTGATATTCTTTGTAACAGTTATTCCTAATATTATTTGTTAGTACTTTTTACCAATAAAAATAAGTTTATGCCCTTCTCTAAGGTCAAATATCTTTATGCTAAAATTTAAAGACAAGTGATATTATTGTGGTGAAAATAATTATAATGAATGGTGAGAAAGACAATCAGATCAATAACAAAAATCTATCGACTTGCTAGTTTACACTACAACTTATAAAATCATTAAAAACTGCATTACATGAGACTTAGCCATATCATAGCTGGGGCTGCCTGGTGCCGGGATGTACGCTAGAGCTGGTGTTGGAGGCTCATCATCATTGTCAAAATATCTGCAATTCAAATTAACTTGTTTATAATATAAACTTGAAGTTTCTTTTAGATTTGCTAGTGTTTTTCATCTCAATAACATACATGAAATTAATTTATCCTACACCCAAAAAATCAATGAACATCACTTAGAGTAAACTTATTATGCGGAACCTTATCAGCAGTATCTCTCTATATCTATCTATAAATTTTTGAAGTTTAAATATTTGATAAAAATAAAAAAGATTACTTTTTAATTTTGAATCTACTTACTCGTCTTCTGTCTTTGAGCGTTTCTTTCCCAGGGTCCCCCAATTGCCGGTCATAGCATTTTGAGTAATAGCATTCATAGTTGAATAGCCCTGCTTCGACAGCCCCGCCGGTGGAGGAACGCTGTTCATGGCCGTGGGAGGAGGCACTGCGTGTAAAGACACATTCGAGGGATTCCGCTTGGGCATCGAGAACCCAGCGAAACCAAAACCCTTACCACCATTCCCACTCATTTTTGCTAACAAATCGATTTCCCTTATAACTAATTATATGCACATTACATTACTATAAAAAAATAAACGAATCAACTGATCTATTTCACGATAACCATTTTATTAAAAACAAAAATAGCCAATTTCACTACATCCAAGCACAAGCACTTGACCATAATTTGACAGTTGACATTTATCGAATTGATATGTGACATTTGATATGTGATAACTGATACCCAACATGGAAGCGTTCAACGTTTGATGATTTTTTTTAAGGTAAAAAGTATACTAAACTAATTAGTATGAACACAAAATTTACATCTATTATAAAAATAATAACCGCCTTATTAAAATAATATAACCAAACTATTAGAACAAAAATGTAAATTGAATTTTGACACTTTATGTTGTGTTGTCATGGAGTAAATAAATTATGATTGACAACGGACCACTTTGGTCACGACACCTGGTGTTCAAAAAAAGAACTAGTTTTAGTGTGCACTTAAGTACACAAGTATATTACCGAATCTATTAAAAAAAATTTTTTTTTTAAATAATAAAAATTCTTTAAAATTTCGTACTAAAAATAAAAGTAGAGTTTACGAATTTAGAAGTTAGTTTTCATGCTATACCTAAACCTGGTAGCAGTTTTGTTTATGTTGAAAATTATTTCGGAAAAAAAGAAAAAGTAGATCGATGTAAAGCCTGGCAGCGTGCTTTAAAATTGAAAAATATAAATCCGCATATGAGAGTGTGTTCATTACATTTTCAAAGGAATGATTTTATTGTACCAAGTAAGTTGACAATGTTTAACCTCAAATATAAATGTAAATATAAATCTAAAACTAATTGAAAAATTTGTTTTTCAGGTGTTATTACTAAAAAGATGACTTTAAAAAAAACATGTGTTCCATCGTGTAATCTACCAAGCTCTGCTAGAGAATCAAATAAAGCTAAAAAAAATATAGAGGCACGACATCAGCGTCTAGTAAATCGGAGTTTAAAGAAGGATACTGTGAAAAAACATAATGATATGAATGAGGATTCATTAATCCATTCATGATCCAACAAATTGAAAAAAATCATTTATAGAAAACATAAATAATTAAAATTGATGACACTAATTCAATGTAAACTTATGGTTAATAATTCTTTTGTTGCACACAATACGTAGCCATGTTTTTTAAGCCCCGCCCACTGGTCCGTTGTCAATAAAATAAACTTGTCAAACAAGTTTGGACTTTGGCAACACGTAAAAGTAAACGAATTGAAACTCATTTTCATATTTCGCAGTTGTTTTACAATAAGAACAAAGATTAGAAGCTAAACATTGTTCTCAGAAACTATTTACAATTTAGAAAAAATGTTTGTTCAACTATTACTTTTGGTATTTTGTTTGATTGCCATCACTAAGGTGGAAGCATCACAAGGGTACGATTTTGGCGATTTTCTAGCAACTGTGCTAGGAATTGGTATCGCAGTGACTGGTATTCTAGCATGCTTAGGAAATTACGCTAGGCAAAAGGCGAGGAACGAATTTATATAAGTGTTTAATTATGTAAGTATACTTCTATACATTTTCCGTTATTTAACAAGACTATGAGAATAAAACAACTGACGAAAACATCCAAAGTAGAAATAAATATTAACTACTTCCTACACTTTTCAGTTTTAATTAATAACGTTGTTCTTTGCAGAGTTTCTTCTAAGTTGTAACCACAAGGAAATAAAGATGATAACTTATTTATAATGAATATACCATGGCACCAAAGGAGATGATTATTTGCAAGTTGAAGTGATAGATTGTTTTGCAGAAAACATTAACATCATGTATTTGTAACTTAATCAGTGATTATATTGTTATCTATTGTACCAGCTGTTTTCATTATTCCCATTTCTATAGCAATACAGAATTTGAAATAATAATGTTTGTAATATATTCAGTAACATTACTATGTCTCTATAAGATAAGAGAAAATGATAATAAACTGGCTTGCCTATGGAAAATTTCACAAAAACTAAATATTTGATATAAAAATTGTTAATTGTGGAAAATTCACTACTGGTATATATAACTACATATTCCTGAGTGTCATTAGCAAAGACTTTTTATCATTCCAGACTCCTACTGAATATACAGGGTGTTATCGTTAACTGTGCACAGGCGATTATTCTGTAACTATAACAGATATCAAAAAACTCAGTTATCAGTATAAAGTTTTTTAATAATCGCCTGTGCACACTTAACGATTACACCCTGTATATTGATGATGTTTGACCAAAATTATTAGTAATCTTGATAGATAATATCTACTCAACTTCTCTTCAAACCTAAAATGTCACCTACATAAATAATAAACAGCACATCTAGCACTTACAAAACAGCAAAACACATTCAAGATTGTAAATAATTTTATTTTACAAGTGCAAATAAATTTCATGCACATATTTTATTTAAAAAATTAATTAAAATTGAGTAATTTAAAATGTAATATTATGACTCTTTTCTTAAACGCTAGCTTTTTCTAATTCTTGTATTGCTTGAATGATTTCATTTTTCTTTGATAATTTCTCCTTTTGATCTTTGTCGAGGGTAAGGGTGCCTAATTTTATCTTTTCCTCCAGAGTTTCAATGTCTCGGAGCTTTTTTCTAAGATTTTTTATTTTTTTATTGGGATCTGAAGAGGGCTGTGACGATTGGCCGTTAAACGTTGGTTCTGTTATGCCACATTTTGACAGTTTCTCGGCAACTTCCTCTGCTCCTGTAAAAATAACATTGTATAAGTATGCACAACCAAAAGAGAAATAATAAAAGGAAAATGGAAGAATAGATCTAAATTTTCATTGATTGATTCAATTTCAATAAAAATTTAGTGATTTTTATAACTACCTTCGTTTCATCTAATAACAAAATTTTAAAAATTAATTATACCAATCAAATGCAGTTCCATAAAAAAATGGATATGGATCCTATTTTTGTAAATTACCACATTAAAATCTAATAAGATTTTATTTAATTATTTATTTATTTATTTATTTATTTATTAGGTTTACCAGTAATTGTTACACAAAATAAACAAGTATAATATATAAAATTAATCTTAAAACTAAGTGTACAATTTAAGGTAGGTAAACACCACATGCATACATTTAAATTTTAAAAGGTTTTATACAGGAAACAAAAAATACATCTAAAATCTTAAACTAAGTGATGGACAAGGTCTTAATGTGTAGGTTATAGCTTATTATTACGATTTTCATAGTATAATAATTGTATTACAATATTCAATGACAATTCAGATATAAATTTAATTTGAGAGCATGTTTATATTTACATCATACAAGCAGACAATATGAAATCTGGGTACCACAAAAAACAATAACATCTTATTTAAATAACAAAACCAACCTGTCTTCTTTTTCTTTTTCTTCTTTTCCACATTGATAATCATTCCTGGTATCGGTTGAATAGTTCCGCCTGCCTTCTTGGGTTTCCGCGCTTCAGCCACGATTTCTGGAGTCAAACCAACAGGCAAGCCAGTGGTCTGTCTAGCTTTAAACTGCTTTCCTTTACTTTCATACAGTGGAACTTCCTCTTGAGGCACATAGCCGTCTCTAACCCGCCGCGGTTTCCTCCATGTACCATCGGGACGTTGAGTAGCTGGTATAAACTTGCTTCCTGAAAATAGCTTTGATATAAAGCAAAGGAGAACCGAAACGTCACATTTTTTCGCGCTTACCCTGATCTGAGCTGAATTGTACATACTTTATTGGAAAAACATAATTATACATTTGAACTAACAAAAACAATATTATGTTAAGTTATGCTTAATCTATTTGTTAAAGATTATCAATTGTTTTAAATATACAAACAATCGCGTACCATCTGCGTCATGTTGATAACTTGGTGTGGCCATCACACTTCATATATTGTGTATTTTAAAGTAAAAATAACTTCCTACATCAAATTAGATTGAGTTCATTTATTATTATAATCAACTAAAGTGCTTTTTTATTTTCATGAGCTAAATACAGACGTTACAAGAGGAGCTTCCATTATTGAAGCCAATTGACAGCACATTGACAATTGACATTCTATTATTCGTTTAACAATCGAGTCTGTATTTTTAATAAATATTTGATACGGTATATTCTGTGAGTATATTATATAGTTTAACAAGCGGTCCGCCCCGGCTTCGCCCAAGGTACATATTTACGCTTTCTCTACATAAGAACCATCCTTGGACTTCCAAAAACTTAAAAAAAAAAAGAATTATCGAAATCGGTTCAGCCGTTCACACGTGATGCCGTGACAACGCGAAACGGGTTTCATTTTTATATATATAGATTATTGGAGATGTTAAAGTTACTCTAAGGAAAGGGATTTTAATCCTGGTTCCATATTATTTTTACAAATATATCACACGTCACTCTTTTAATGTATGTACCGTGTATACAGGGTGTAATCGTTAAGTGGTGTGCACAGGCGATTATTCCGTAACTATTGCAGATATCAAAAAACTTTAAACTGATATCGAAAGCCCTTTACCTAATGAGTAGAATGACAATAATAACTTTTTAAAAATAAAACGGGAAATATCCAAAAAATTTACATCAAACACGCCCATACATTTAGTATGAGATAATATGACTATACCCAACACGTAATATGAAAGGTTTTGGTTATTTTTTTGGTTTTATGCTTACATTACTTCACAAATTTTATTAAAAATTTATTTAGAAACTGTAAATAGAGCTCAATGTGGAATACAATGGTATTCCAAATCGAGGATGTCACTCCGAACATTTGCTTTGAATACAAAATGTATGGGAAATTAAATGTTTTTTGATATCTGCAATAGTTACGGAATAATCGCCTGTGCTACGCCTTATGGTGCGTACAGACCGGCCCAACGAACGCCCAACGATGGAAATTTATCGTTCGCTAGCGTTGGCTTCCGCACGCTCGTTGGAGTTCGTTAGTACATCCAAATACATTTAGTGCTCGAACGAACTTTCGTTGGCACTTGAATCCGGTTCTTTTTTCTTTCATTCGCAATTTATAATATATATAATATAATTAAATTCTGCTCGTAAAGTGCTCATCGCAAAAAACTGCTGAACCGATTTTGATGAAACTTCCACTCTTCCCTAAGTTCAACGTTACATAAACGAACAAAAAAGAATCATCCCAATCGACCTTCTAGTTTTCGAAAAACTCACTCACATAAATCGCGCAAGTGTTTGATAATGAATAGTCTATCGTCGTTACTCCATTCTTTGTTTTTCTCCATGATCTAAATGGCGGGAAATATCCAACTAATTATCAAATTGGACGTCTACAAGCTACGCTCTCTTGCTTCAACTGAGCGTTCGTTCGTTGGCCTTCGGCGACCGTCCAAACAGAGTTCGATCAAATAGCTCGATTTCTTTGATGTTACCGCCATGCTTCGGATCGCCGGCACACGCCAACGAGCGATCGTTGGCATTTGCTAAGCCGTCCAGATTGCAGCAACGAAGGTTAACGAAACCCGTTCGTTGGCGTTCGTTTGGCCGGTCTGTACGCAGCTTAAGGAATGTATTTTCTATGCTGTATAGGTCTATACCTATATTACTTACTCTGTGGTCTGTTCAGTGTGCTTCCGTCACCTGTCATTTCAAAACAAAAAACAAATCAATCTGGAAACTAGATTTTGTTTGAATTTAAATTCTTGATTCTGTTTTCGAAATTGCAAAGTAGTGCAAAGTTGTAATATTTACTTTATAAAAATGCCCAAACGTAGGAGATTAACACCAATGAAAAGTAAAAATAAGATAACGACACCCGCAAAGAACAAAGATATAGATGAGCAAAGAGGTAAGCTAATAACTTTCAAGTTCAGTAATTTCCACTATTTATGTAATAACTTTTTAATTTTCTATCGATCAATGATTATTGTTTGACAATAATTTTTTGGCCTGTACTTTTAAATATTACGATGCAGTTTACTGTACTCTTAAAGTGTTGTACATACAGCTGTAGTGCATTATTCCTAATATTTAATTCTAAAATGATAATTTTATAGATCAAGAGGTAAATACTGCAAGAGGAAGGCTTAAGGGTGCACTTATGGGGATGATGGAGCCACAAGCGGAGGAATCTGATAATTCCTCAGACTTTACACCAGCTAAAAGAGAAAAGTATGATCATAGTTGAAAAAAAATAAGTTTTTTCCTTCATTCTTAATTAATGAAATAATTTAGTAATGACATGCATAACGTTAGTTATAATAATAATATAATGTAATCTGTCATAACAACTATAATTTGTTGAAATTATAGCTGTTATGAAGATTTTGATATTTTTTTTTATATTAAAAAGCTTATGCTTTCTGCATGGTCCCATTTTTATTTTGTCTAGTTCTGACATTTAACAATTTACATAAATATTTCAGAAAGGTTAGTAGCCATGATTCCACATCTGATGAAGACGACGCCAATAATGGTTTAACACGGCAGTCCTATGTGCTGAAACTGTTTGACCGCAGTGTGGAACTATCTCAGTTTAGTGAAGACTCTCCGTTGTATCCTATATGTAGAGCGTGGATTGTGAACCAGCCAAGAGCTGATTATAAGAAGTTTGCGTAAGTTTATATCATTCTTATTTCTATAGCATGAAATGCTATGTATAAATATTTGAAATATTAATGACTGGAATAAATTGATCTTGTAGTGGCACAATAAGCTTATAATTCTCATTAATTTAGGTTGCCTAGGTCAACATATTGTCTGAATTAATTAACAAAACTGTTTTTAAGTTTGGATATTATTAAAATAATTAGCCTATATGAAAATCTCATAATAATAAATTTATAATTACACCAATTTTGTACATGTTCTATAATATAATATTCTGTTAAAAAAAATGAAATAATCTTAGGGAATCTAAACCCAATTTATAAAAATACATTATTTAAAAGTTTTTTCCATTGATATTCATAATATTAAAGGTGGTTCTTAATCCACATTTTTTAGTAACAAAGAAGACAAGGAAGACAAAGTAACAGATGGAGTGGAACTACCAGGGCCTGAAGGACCAGTGGTGTCCAGGATCCCAGAGCTGCTACCTGAACAATTGGCCGCTAATAAGGATAATATTAATTTGAATTATGTGAGTTTAAAACATTTTTTGCATTTGTTAATCATTATTGTGACAATTTATACTGATGTGTGTGGATGATACTGATGAAATATTTATTACCTTTTTCAAAGATTTTTTGATAAAAAATATTTTTTAAATCACGCTAGTATATCCCCCTTTTATACTTATTATTACTAAAGTTTGGAACTATATTCACGCAAATTATTTTCCTATACAAAAAAAACTTATCTTAGCAAGTCTTTTTCTCATGTAGATAAAGAATCTCGCGTGGCACGCGGGGTGTTGGGCGGGTGTGCGACACCCATATACAATTATTATATACACTATCATATCATATTTTTTGTACTATTTTTTGTTTTAATGCAATAAGGCAGATTGCAGGTTTAGAGGAGATTAAAAAAAAAAAAATTTTTTTTGTTTTTTATAAGGAAAATAGTATAAATGTCCCCTATTCCCTATATATTATTATTTATTCGATCAAATACATTATCTTTAGCGCGAACCGCCCCCCTCCCGCGAGCAACTCCTAGCATGGCACGCGGGCCGCTGGGCGGGAGTCCGGCGCGCGTGGCTCGAACAGGCGCAGAGAGTTCATCGTCGGTATGATGCCGCGCAAAACGTGCTGTATAAGATTAACGTCAAGTTAGTGGATTTTTTTATTTATTTCTATTGTTATCTTGATTAATCTCTGTTTTCGAATAGTTATGACATTTTATTTATCAAATTTATTTTTTGTGTTAATATGAATCACTTAATATTCCCAAAGAATCATTTACTTCATGATAATAATTATTGTTTTAACTCATTTTTTTTATTTTATTACAGCGCTCTCTGATCGAAGAAAAAGCGGAAAAACCATTATAGGAATAAATCGTAAACAAATAATGATTTGTAAATAGCACAGAGTGAATCACACACAAAAAAATCTTCATACAAATATTCAATTTTTATATGATTTTCTAATGTTAAGTAATGTAATTTTTTAAGAAATCTTTTAGGCAGTTCCCTGTATTCGTTTTTTATGAATATGTATTGTAAATAGAGATGCTTTACCTGTTTTTTTAAGCTCAACTCATACAGAATAAAAAAAATCATTATTATTGTATTGCTTCTTATCATAATATTATAGTAAGTGGAATTGGACTGTTATGTTTTAGAATTAAACTAAGGTGAAACAAAAGAGCAGAATAAGTATTCAATATATCTTTGTCTAACGAATAATCATTTGATATGAAGACCGTTATGCTGATTTAAAAAATAATCTAAAACGTTTTTTATGTATTTTTCTTTTTGTGAACGATTTTACGAGATTTTTTGTCGTCAACGAGTAGCATTGATTGCTGTTTTGATTAAATCATGATTGATTTGTAAGTATATTGATTATTAGAATTGTTATTACATTTTATTTTTTTAATCACTTTCATTTTAAATAATTTTCTGACAAAATTGTACTTAAAAAAAAATTAACTTCATTAACAAAAAAAAATTATAAAATTTGAAATAAAACAATGTATATTATAACAAACTTTTATTAAATATAAGTTTACTTTGATTTTCGTTTTTTATTGCTCACAGCTTCCTTTTGTGGACAATCTGATTTCTTGTGTCCCTTTTCATTACAATTGTAACACGACTGAAACAAAAATATAACATTTTTTTTATAAATCCCACCAACACTGATGTATTTTGTTTTTTTTTTTTCAATAAAACCTAAACATAAAAAAACACATTTGAAAATAGTACATTAAGCTAACTAAGATATATAAATATTTACGAAAGTTTTTGTCACGTTTAAACACATTTTATTATTACGAATAAATTAAACAATATTTTTCTTATATTAAAATTAGCTGAAAAAACCAACCTGCGATTGCACAACCACCCCACACTTATGTTCTGCTTGACAGCATCTCTCGCACACCTTACAATGCTTGTACGTAGGCTTGACACACCGCTTGCACAAATCACAATGAATATACCTCATGCCATTCTTACTTGTACACTCTTTGCATTTATTACAATGTATATTCGACATGGAAACCCAGTATTTGCATTTATCACAGAATTTGTAAGTGCTATCGTTGGATAAGTCAATAGTTATGAATGGTAGATTGGTGAAGAAACGCACGGGTGAACCGAATTTACGACCGCCCTTGCTGTTTTGGAATTTCTTGTGGTTTTGATATTCTACCTGTAATGGATAATAAATTGAGTTTTATATGTGCCGTACACAAAATTATTATGTGTTACTTTTATAAAATTTGTAGTTAGTAACCGACAACCGTAAATTGTTACGAAATTAACATATAGAATAATCTGAGATCATTTTATGAAAAATTGTTTTGTTTAAAAGTAACTGTGACAAATTTTTCATGATCAACTTTATTTTTTGAGCAATAAATCCATAACATCTAGTTTTCGCACATCATCACTTATAGTTGTAGCTATAAGTTTCGATTAAAATTAAATATTTTGAACATCAAATTACCTGATAATCATGCATCTTAATCTCAGGCATCATATTCGTAATGTATGGTTCAGAAAAGTATGGAAATGCCCATATAACTGGTAGAGTGCCTTCTGTGTCACATACTTTATTATAACTTGCCGATAACTCTTTAATAGTATGCACTATGGGCTCCACACGACCTCCGAAAGGAGGGTCCATTACTATGCAGAGATTTTTATTTCTGTAAAAATAATTTATAAAGTTATGTAGCAGGAATATTATGGTCTTAAATTTAAAAAAAAGGAGAGGAACTGCATTGATTAAAAAAAAAAATGATGTGTAAAAATCAGAGCTCTTGGTGACGATTAATAAAAATTGATTTGCTAAATAAATTGACTGGTTTTGGATAATCATTGCCTACATTCAATAATAAGAACATGTTATTCTCTAGTACTCTATAGTACTATAGAGTACTCTATAGTACTCTATAGTACTCTATAGTACTATAGAGTACTATAGTCATAATACTCTATAGTATCTGTGTGTATTCTATAGAGTCAGAGTACTATAGAGTCATAGTACTCTATAGTACCTACACAATTTAAATCAAGCAAATAAGCAGATATAAAAAAATAATTACTTGGACGCTTTAAAGAACTTGGTGAGCACTTTTTCATCCGTATTCCCATTGAACAGGTAATTGTTGAACATGTTGTACCACAGAAATTTAGTTGGTTCATAGAATTGGTGGTGTCGAGAGTCATAATCCAGGAGTATGGAATTAAAGTCAGGGTGTGCTTGAGCTGCTTCGTGGATTGATGGTGTGCCAATGCAGAGTATATTGCTGGAAGAAATTGGTGGATGATTGAAAATAATAATAGTGTGTGTATAATAGATTAACTAAATGGAATGCATAAATAAAAATGAGGACACATTCACATCTTAAAATTATTATGATAAAAGATAAACTTATGGTATCATCTTTAATCAGAGACTAAACCCTACTTATTTAAAAATTATATGATGCTTTCATTTCTAACAGTGTACATATTTAATAGAAATATAATTTGGATTGGCTGGGTTTTTTACCTCACGTGTAGATAATTGTACAACCAACCTAAAACTATTATTTATTAACACTTTAATTTTCACTAATA
>CAJQZM010030198.1:0-10017 GCA_907164665.1 Colias nastes | reverse complement strand
GATATTGATTCAATATGAATGGAATGAGCACTATCTTACTTATTTATTAAATATTTATAAGTATGCTAGGGTACTGGCACTAGTAGTCAGCCCCGCACCAGTACTCAGCCTTTTTCGGTTTAAAACCAATATAAATAGTTCTTTATTCGAAATTAACCAATAAATTTATTTTAAATTGGTTCTGTGACTTTTCATTGGTTGAAAAAATTCCAAAAATGTTTGCTAAGTGGCTGCGAAGTACATTAAATATGAGTTCATTCCGACGTCGTCAGCTGACGAGGCTACTAGCGATGCGAGCGCTATTTTTTCGTTAGTGGAAAGCGTCCGCAGAAAAGGTAACTTATTTAATTTTTCTATAATATTTATGGCACGTTGTATTCGAATTTATATTTATCAAGAGTTTAGGCATAGTAACCAATTAAAAAGTATATTATTTTTCTTAAGAATTATTAAATAATGAAGTGGCCGACTACTGCGTCCCGTTTTTATATACATTATCTAGTACTCAGCCACCCCCGGCTGACTACTGGTTTTAACGCAATTTTTTTATTTAAAGGTCTATGATTATCATTTTTAAGTTCAGAATTTATCCTTTTATCTAGAATACTCATACCATATATATTTTTATCAAAAACCCAATAGTCGGCCACTTCATTACTTAAATTTTGTTACATGGCTGAGTACTGGTGAACCTAGAATCTAGGTCCTAGATCCAGTGTTCAGCCGTTCATATTTAAATTGTTTCTTAAAGAGTTTCTTATTTGTTTCATTGTTTTTTAAACTTAGTACATATTACTAATTGTTAATTAATGTTCTTAATCTTTAAGCTTAAAACTATTGATCTCAAGAGAGGCTGACCACTAGGTGGCAATACGGCTGAGTATTAGTTATTGGCGGCTGAACACTGGTAAAAAGTGCCATATTTTGTTAAAACAAATTTTTCATTTTATCAAAGATTAAGTTTATAACTTTTGTTAATTTTGTGATAAAGTTAAATAAATGAGTAAGTCAATTGATTCAAAAGACTTTTAATTTACTGTTTCTAATATTTTCATATATGAGTTTGAACCCAAACTTACCACTAAAAGGCTGACTACTGGTGCCAGTACCCTACAATGAATATAAATCTAACAAAGCACATTACACATTGCTTATGATATAGGTATTAATGTTTTCATATTATTATAGTAATAAGCAAATACAAGAAGCAATTGAAAAAGTTTGCAATTAAATTCATAAAAAATTCTTATTTTAAATCATTCATCTGATTTTAAGCAAACAAAATTCAATAGGTAACTAGGTATCTTGTGTTTATCTAAAATTATAAATTCTTATCAATTCACATGACATAAAAAATAAATACATATTATTATTACATAATTATTACATACCTATACAATTTGTAGGCTAAAGGCTTGTGTTGTCACTTTTCCATTTTCTAGGACCATGTATCTAATCCAGGTTTTACTAACTAAAAAAAACTGATGGAAAAATGTTCCCAAAAGTCAATCAAAATTATTAAATCTTCTTTAATCTTTAAAATTCCTGATACAAAGTGTAGAACTTATTTTTACTATAAAGTGAAAGTAATACAACCTTCTCTTTCTTTTCATCTTCACCTTTCTAACATCTTCAACCTTCTAGAACATTCTGGGACATTCTAGACATTTTACTTAATCCATTCCATCATTCATAAGTCTTGGCAACTCCTGACTGATTATTTTGATAATCTACTACTATAACGCGTTTCATTAAAGAAACGAATCTTCAATGGCGGCCAAAGCTGACACTGACATATGGTAGGGTCAGTAAAAAAGAAAATAAAAATAATGTAAATGGATAATAATTATTTTATTAAAGTGAAACTTTTATTACATCGTCTCAAACTTTTTGGTCTGTGTAGCTCATGTCGCGTGACGGTTGAACCGTACGATAATTATCGTACAAATACGATAATTTTGTGCCTAAGTTTCACTTTTACCGTGGTTTCATAAAACCACACAACATTTTTTTAATTATTTCAAATTGTTTATTGACAAACTTTTTTGTTATGGTATTTGTGTATTTATATGAATTATCATATTTACGTATACAGAATGCAACAAAATCCCCATAATACTTGTAATGAGCCCCTAAAACTGAAAAACTTTTCCCAAAGAACATATTTTGTCAAATTCCATTAAAACATTATTTACTATCGCAAATACATAATTGTCATTGTAAATTTATGATAAAAACTATTATAGGGAAAATCAAATACATTTTAGTGATTTTACTTTTCCCTATTTTTTTTGCATGCCGTACGGCCGTGTGTAAGCGAGAGGGAATGATAAGCGCCGCCATTTAAGATTCGTTTCTTTAATGAAATGCGTTATAAATATGGATATTTCATCATATAGGTATATCATAAATTACATGTTGAAAATGATACATAGTAACTGTATGACAACATAGTTAAATGTTGCGGTAGGTTGCATAGAAACCTTGATGTTATTATTTAATTATCAATGATTAGCATTATAAAGCATGATAATTTATGGGTATTCCTACTTTTTATGAGGCTTCATTATACATTTTTAGATAACTTTTTATAATTTAAAAGTTATCTAAAAACTTCATAATAGGTACATTTAAATTGTATTAACAATTAGGAAATACCTAAAACAAGTAAATTGGTAAGATCAATTATCTAAATAGTAAATACAAATATCCAAAAAAGGAGTAATTAGCGGCCAAAATGCATCTACAGAATTGCTCTTTAAAGAATTGTTAGCATTGTTTCAATTTTTAAAGCACTAGGAAAAGTTAAATTGAATAATTCACTTGTTTATGTAACAATTTTTATTTACAATGTTATAAAATGATAGATAAGAATCTTTTCTCGCTTACATAAGTGTGTATTGTTTAATTTGGAGTTGTATGAAGACAAGCATAACATACATTTATATATACATTCAATGTATTGAATCTTTAAAAGCACATTTAAATAGAAACATTCTTCTAGAAAAAAGAAGAATTTTAGCACTTAACTGTTATTAATTTTGACTATTATCTTCAAGTGGAACTGAAATATATGTACTAACTAGGTGGATAGAAGGTATAATTCATATTAGTGTCAACTTTGTTTATATTAGTAACTAGATCAACAGGCATCCTGTTAAAGTAGGCTGATAATATGATTCCCTTCGTCTGCTGCTAATGTTATGAATCATCTTTATAAATTAATAACATGATATTGACAGTGATACATACTGCTTTCATCTAGTAGAAAATGTGAAGCAACCAGAATGTTCTGGTTTGAATGTTATTAGTACCTAGAAAAGGTTTAAGAAAAATCAATAAATTATTTCAGGTATTTGTTTGAAATAGTCTTGTAGAAACCAACAAGTAGGGTATTTTAAGACTTAACTGTGTTGTTGTTTTTGCTATGACAGAGCGAGAATTGTAAAAGACAGACAGATTATGCCACTTTTAATATTATAGTATGCTTTATACTGTAGATATAGTTGTTACCACTCCATCCATGATATGAGATAAAATGTAACAAATTATTGCTATTTGTAATTACACCAATATGTCTAGATACATTTAACAAATGATAACCATAAAAATATTTTACCAAAATAACATCCGTACATTATATAAGCTATAGAATCTTGCAACAATTGTAACAGATCCGTCAGAGTACAATGAGCGTCTCGTCTGTTGGTTATTGGGTAACAAAGGACAGCTCACTCGAGTGGCCTGGCTTCATTCGCTATTGTTGTTATATTGCTCGGTCTTTAATGTGATGGTTGGGGTCAGGATGGAAAGTTGAGTGGTAATGATTCTTTACTTTCGTATTAAAGAACAATTCATTGTCTTATGATAACGGACGTATTCATAATTTGACGATCCCAGTTTTAACGAAATTTGTGTTCAATTCACCATGTTATTATTTCAATTATCTCTTGTTAGACTATGAGAGTAGAGTGTTTGAGTATTCGCGCTTAGCTGTGCACTAAAATATATCTTCTGAATTAGTTGGCCAATCTCAATAGAGATTGCCTGCCATAGTTTGTCGGGTCTCACGCTCGAGGCTTTGTTTCCTTGTTTGAGCCGAACTCTGGATCTATCTGTAATTCTTTTTTAAATTCCTTTTAATTAAAACCCGGTACTATATAAGAGAGGTCTATACGCGATCTATAATAACTGATAATAACATATTATTTTAAAGGGTTATGCTAAAATTAATTAGGAGAAAGCCATGTGTCATCGCCGGATCGTTCAACTCGTTACGCATTACGCAGGCGATGCCGCGGGGCACAGACAGTGCTAAATATTGATCAGCTCACGATAAGCCCCAGGAAGTGTTACATAGAGTGTTATGTTTACTTAATTCTATGTTAGATAATGGAATTATGCCCATGTTATCATTGGAGCGTTGCATTGTTTAGTAAACAATATGATTTACGTGTTTATCGATTTGTTGTTTTATGTGCTATGATGAAATATGCGATTATTTGTGGCAATTGGAATAGAATGCTTTACGACGTTTGCTATTTGTGTTGCATACATACAAACAATTTAAATAGTGAAAGGATATGATTTTACAAGTAGCCTAAGTTCAGCAAAGATAGATCCAACTGTTTCAGAAAAGTGGGCACTGATAGACCAAGTTAATAACACAACAGTTGTTATTTTTTTGTAGTTAACGTATACACCTTAATATTATTAATATTAATGCTATACTGGAATAACAAATTGAAGCATTAACCATTTACACGATACACGTTTTTTCTCAAAAGGTCTGCAACAATTTGTCAGAACACTAATGGACCCTCTTCACAATCGAGAGAGTTGGCCCATCAAATGATCGTCGATGTTTGCCGCCGTTACAGCGATTATGAATAAACATCTACAATGACGGCCGATCACAGACATTAGGCCCTCTACACTATCATGATTGCCTCTACTCGCCCAATGCTGCCCATTGTGAAGAGGGCCCATAACATGTGATCATGGGACCGTGAAAGGTCGCACAATTGTTATTCGAGAAGCGATGGCAAGTGGTATCGAAAGTGCATGTTTATCGTCGTCATCTTTGTGCGAAAGTTTTGACTTTCTCGTTGTTTATGTTTTTATACAATATTACATTAAATAACTGGATAAAGGTACATGTGTCGTGCCAAGAGATGGTGAAAATATGGGAACTGCCTTCAAACTGATTTGCAATCATCAATCTGATATATTATTCATATTAACTTTCACTGAAATCGAATGTACCGTTGTGCAGCTAACGAACATGTTGCTGAAAAAAGTAATATATGGATAATTTTTTATTAAGTTGAATTGCCAAAAACCATATTTTTTATGAAATATTAAAGCGACAAGTCGCTTGCGTTTAAGATACAACAACTACTCCACTCAAATAAAATTCTGATTCATCCTTTATTTTTTTTTTGTGTTCTGTTAATCTGGTTTTAAAAGCACATTTTATATTCATAATTTTATATTAGCAAGATAAATTAACACATCGCTCTATTTAAAGTAGGTATATTACTCAAATTTTTTTAATTCTTATAAACCAGTTGGTTTATATCACGTTTCTATGATTCACAAGCATAACTGCAGATTTGTACAATTGACAACATTTCAAAATTTTAAGCTACTTATTTTTTTATTTTAATGAAAACTAGATCAAAAATTATGATACATGTATTTTTGCTTTTTCTAAATATGGAAGTTTTCATTCATCTTTTTGAGTTTTAAAATCATCTCATTCTAAAATGTCGTAAGCGCTAAATGACGTCATACATACGGAGGAATACATTTTTTCCTTTGCCACATACCTAGTTTAAATTAAAAAAAAATCTTGACAGTTGACATTTTGGCACATTTGTCACTTTGATTCGTCAAGCTTTGTAAATATTGTTATTTGTTATTTGCTGATCCAAATTTTAAACAAAAGAAACTTATTCACAAGTACTGATGATGATGACTTTATGCAGGATTTGTTAAGGGGTGCTGAAAATTTCTGGGAAACAAATATACCTACTATCCCAAAAACTTTGGAAAGTGTTAAATAAATACAACTTTTAGTAAGTAAACAGTCTTTTATTTCAAGAAAATTATGAACACTATAGGCACTATTTGTATAATATAAATGAATTGGTCCAACTCCAATCAAACAAACATCACGCTAATGAGATTAAATTAGAAAACCAAAACACAATATAACACGATTTAAAAGTTTGTTTACATGAATAATTCACAAAAATGACATTAATATGAAATTTGACACATGCCATATGTATCAAATGAAAATGTAAATGTCAGTGATAGTTTTTTTTTTAACTTTTTTTAAATTAGGCTAAGGCGCATTTTTATTCCTCCGTATGTATGACGTCATCATCACATTTATCGTTTTTATTTAATTTCTCTTAAAATATGCGATTAAAAAATGAAATAATTTTTTTTCTGTAATCGCAAGAGCAAAATAAAGAAACAGTTTTTTTCTTTCATGGCCTTATAAAAAATGAAATGTTGTCAATTTAACACTAAAAGATTATCATTGTAAAATGATACGTAAATTTATCTAAAAATTGTTCACCAAAAAGTAGAACATGAAATTGTAGACTAAGGGCTAATTTTACAATCCTTGGTTAAAACTTATTCGTCGAATATTACGTATAAAACTACCATTTCAAAATGTATTCTTATTGCCCGCAATTGACAGTTTACAGGTGACATTTTAATATTATCGTGTAATACTTTATAAGACGGATAAGTTTTAACCAGGGATTGAAAAATCGGCCCTAAAACAACTAGGTATGTTTGTTCGTAATTTCCGCTATGAATAAAGGGACATACCTAATACAGATTCGGATCTATATTATGATGTCCCTTGATCATAAGAAGTAAGAACACTCTAATGGTCTAAGATCCGAATATAGGTCGACCTGCACCGGCGTGATAATAGAATGAGACCAATTTTATAATGGGAACTATATTTTCTATCACCAAAATTTATATTTGTCATCAAGTTGTATCACCTAATAAATAGATCTATCACCACGAAATATTTTCGTTCTCAGATAAACAAAAATTGTTCCCAGGTATGAATTATCAAATTAATGTTAATATATTATGTGTAAAATAAGAGATCGATAACCAATAAAATTATATTGCATTACATGAATATAAACTTCGTTCTTATAATAACAGTTTTGTTACTTAAATAATAGCTCTGTGCTCAGAATGGTAGATCTGTCACCAAATAAATCGATTATCGATCCCTGACTGCGACTCCTTTTTATTTGATATTTTGTCACCAATACAGTAGTAACATTTTATTTCGTTCAGATATTAAATTAATAGTATTCGTTACCAATTTAATACATCAATTTATAATTTTAATGAAAAAATGATCAAAGGGGCGAAGACAAATTGGCGCGCTTTAAAAATATTGATTATTTTAACTTTAATTAAGTGTTTTATCTACTATTCTGCTAGCCATAAGCCAGCTATTTTAAACCAGCGCTGATTGTTCAGTGGTAATTATTTTAAACAATAAATATTGATTATTTTGACTTTAATTGTTTTATTTACTACTCTGCAAAAAATTTTATTTAAGTAAATATAATTTATACTACCAGTGGAAATTTAGAACCTTGGGAGTCTAGTTAAGTAGCAGAATCTTTTGTTTGAAACGAAGATTAATAATTTTTTATTTGAACTTAATGCAATTTTCTAGTAACATAATATGATTTATTGGTGATCTCTTTAACCCGGCGTCATTGTGGTAGAAAACAGATACGCGAACGTTGAGGTGGGTCAATATTACCCATATATTTTATAGTTGGTATTTCTAAACTTTTTAAGAAAATTAGTATTCTGTGTTATTATTATTGGATAAAGGTATTCTGGTTTTGATAATATAAAATTAAAATAATAATTAACCAACGTTTTATTCACTTTAATCAAATTTGACATAAACTCATAAAAATAGGAACAAAATATAGACCTCTTACGTTTTCATGTCATTATTACGCTAATAACCAGTAATTTTGGTTACAAATAGCATTTTTATAAACTTAAGTCTAATATAATAGAAAAAAAACTTTAACAAAGCTAATTAGAATCTTCGTTGTAAATGAAATCAATACAGAAAGACATGATGCGTTCAGGACAAATAAATTTAGGGCAAGCTTGACAAAAATGTTTTGTTTTACTAATTTTTTTTCCGGACACACTTAACATCTTTTGCGGGAATTGCAGGTGGCTCCTCTGATGATCCACCAATAAATTCTCTGATTCTTTTGCCCATTTGTCGTTGCTATCGATTCAATTCCTGGCGAATTTTCAAATGTTCTAAGATCAGAGCAAGACCTAAGTTTTTCAAAAAATTACGTCGCTTATCGCTTGGTTTGTTTTTATTTATGCGACATATTATAAGCGCATGAATGCCTGTGTGTCCAACATGGCATAAAAATTATCAGGGGCCACCTTTTGGAGTTACGACTCACATCATATGAGGCGCAAAGTTCATCAGCGACATCAACCCCATATTTAATTTTATTGTAAAAGGAATTGAATTCGGGTATTCGCTTTTCTCCGCTTGAAACACACTCCGCACTCTAACATGATCCTCTTCTTCAACTTCATCATCATAATAAAGTAAGTCTGAGTCAGACAAGAGTCTAAACCCGCCATGATACGTGATATTTTCTATTCTATCCGTTTATAGTACCTATTTTATAATAAGTACCTGTTGGACAAACAAAAACATTAAATTCACAGAAACAAGCAAAAAAAATGTTTGCAGACACCAAGAAATCATACACAACAGTAAAAATCGATAACTTAGCCATGGCGCGAAATTGTTACATCAATTGTGAGGATGGGTCATATTTACCTTTTTCGAAAATACACGCGTGTAGCTCCCAGTACACTCGACGTCGAAAGGATTTCACTTCCAAAACGTTTAATGTACATTGTTAGCTCCAGCTACTACAAAGAACAGCACAATCGTGCACGTAATTACAAAGATATTGTAAATTATAAACAAGCCGGGTCATTTTGACCCAACCTCAATGACGCCGGGTTAAATTAGTTTGCTTCAATACTTATTAGGACACACCTGTTATAATACATACAAAAACATTTATATGGTACTAGACCTTATATCTCAGGATTTTAGGAGATTTATTGTGGAACTGATTTTGTATCTCAGGATTTTAGGAGATTTATTGTGGAACTGATTTTGCATTGTTTGGTGACTACATTTTGGTGACAGATCTACTATTTTGAGGACAAACCCTATTATTTAAGAAACACAAAACTAATTAAATTGGTGATAGCTTAAATGATACCCTTTTATAATAAATGTAGTCTATTAAAAAATCTATTAAAGATGGGTTGACTGAAAAAATCCTGGACAGGATATTTTTAGTTAATAAGGATATTTTTAGTTAGACCATAATTATTGACTAATAATAACAATAATCCATATAACATTTAACAGGTGATTAAGCCGGCTATTTATGGTAATTGCAAACGATTACTGTTTAGGTAGTTAATAAGATTTTCGCTTTTCGCACTAAAAAGTGAAGTAGGTACCTAAATACGTTTACGCAAAAAGTATTCGGAAACGTTTTTTTCTACGTTAACAATTACATAATATTTATTATTTAACAATGAGAGAGAATTGCATTATTGTAGCATTGTACAGATTGTTTAAGAATGTAACTACCTATGACATAATGAAGCGATTTGGTTAAAATGTTTTATAATGATTATATAAATTGTATATTCTATAGGCCGATGTTGTTTGTACGAAATCCCTCTTATATTATGGTAGTGATCTAGTTATGCACAAATTATGTACCTACCACATTCAACACCGGACTCAGTTGTAAATTACAACAAAAAATATTTAATGGCAAGATATGTTGTCACGGATTTCTGAAATATGTTTAAACACACGTTAAAATCTACGATGAAGTTATTACAAGTTAAGGATCCCGGAAGGCGGCG
>CAJQZM010030197.1:0-15340 GCA_907164665.1 Colias nastes | reverse complement strand
CTATGCAGCCCTTACAGCAGCACGCACTTCCGTTTCACCTTGACGGGTTGCACGGGGCACAGCACCGCGCGGATCGCCTCGTCGAACACCGTCTTCAGGCCCTTCTGCGTGAGCGCGGAACATTCTAGATACCGCACCGCGCCGATCTCCTTCGCCATACTTAGGCCCTGGAACGAAAGAACAAAGTAAATATATTAAAGATAGATGTCAGAATATCTTAATTTGATTTATTTATTATTAAAATGTTGTGGATTCGTGTTGCTATATTAACGTACGTACTTATAGTGAAATTTTTACTTTAAAGTTGTGAATATTTTTGTCCCACATTTTTAAATAATTGTTATTTTCTGCTCGTACCGTGTTCGTTCGTTCGTACGTATATCTACCAATAACATTACAATCTCTTTATATACTATAAAGTTTTACATAACCTTAACAATCAAACACTGTGAAATTTAGACCTGTCTCAATTTAAGTAGAGACTTACTTAAGCAATAAATGTAAACCAAGTATAAAATACCTGTGGGTAGGTGATGGGAGCTAGTTTCTTGTCCTTCAGCTTCTCGATGGTGTCCTTGTCTTCGCGCAGGTCGAGCTTCGTCCCCACGAGGATGATCGGCGTCGACGGACAGTGATGCCGCACTTCGGGGTACCACTGAAATTTGGAAAAGTTTTGTTTTGCTTAATTTTACTGTGAAAATAGTATAGTGCTGTAAAATGTATTTTTAAGTTTGCGCGAGTACATTTAAAAATTTAAGCTCGAATCACTCGAACACACGTAAATTATCATATACGTCCTAGACACAGTTGTCTGATTTTAGTCTATTTCTCTGTTGATAAAATTTTCCATATTTTAACTTAAAAATACCTACATAGCTTTACAACTATGTATTGTAAAATGTTTGACACAATATACGATATATTTTCTATTTTCTCGTTTATTTTTTGCGTTATACTATTAATTCTAAATCCTCCTTCATACCTTAGCCCGAACGTTCTCGAAGGAAGCCGGGTTGACGAGCGAGAAGCATATTAGGAACACGTCCGTTTGCGGGTAGGAGAGCGGACGGAGCCTGTCGTAGTCCTCCTGCCCGGCGGTATCCCAGAGGCCGAGGTTGATCGGCTTGCCATCTACCATCACATTCGCTGAGTAGTTGTCGAATCTGCGAGATATAAGGGTTGATTAGCGGGAATTTATTTTAAGAAGAAGTTAATATAGATGGACCATTGTTGGGGGAAAAGGTAAGATAGATGGATAGGTTTATTATAAATTCATTTCGAGTTTGCTAAGCTTCTTTAATTTTAGGAGAAGTCAATATAGATGGGCCATTGTGGGAGGACAGGTAAGATAGGTTTATTGTTAATTTCATTTCGTGTTTGAGTTCGCTAAGCTTCTAAAGACATTTTATTATGTAAGGCAATGCATCAAAGTTGGTATCGATTTATGTCTATTTACATAACTATTCATTTCATAGAAATCTTCTACTAGCCATTTTTAATGCTAGATTTCTCTAAGCTTTTACTTATTTTAATGATAAATATATCTAACTAGATATTCAACGTGTGGTTCAGCAAAGTCAGTATGTCATTCCATGTACAAATTAGCGTCTAACATTAAAATCGTGACCTTATTCTCGAAACCACGTATCCAAATGAGCAGTGTTCGTGTCGTCGTGCTAGATGCACTATCTACAAGTGGACATCGTATTAATTAAGCGAAAACCCTTGAGTTGGAATGTTTTAATAAAAGAAATGGATTTAATATAGTTTTTCTGAATCTTGTTAAAGTGTATTGAGCTTTTTCCACAGCTCAATTCAACCAGCTTTTAAGAATGACTTGCATTATTATGATAGTTCCTGAATCAGATTCAAGCAGAAATTAGGTTCCCTGTAGGAGTATTGGAAATAATTCGAGACTTCTGCCTTTCGAAAAGCTAAGAGGTTAAAACACTGCTTCGTTTGACTAACCAAACCATGATATGTATTTACCACATTCTACGTTATACGTAGTATGTTGTTACGGCGAACAAAGCCATTTATCAATTTTAAAACATATTGTATATAATTGAATCAACTAAAGTGCCATACATCTGCTACTTTTCGATAACCCACGTTGTAGCGGACGTGACTAACTCTTTCTCAGAGCGGCAGGTGGCGCATTTCTTAGTAATCGACATCCGAGCTTTATTGTTTAATCATAATAAAATTAGCAATATGTTCACTGGCCATAATCGTAGACATATTCTGTCTGACCACAAAAAACTTTAGACAGGGTTTAACTTTAAGCGCGGGTTCTCTTTAATCTGGTTTTGTCGTGTTTCACATAGACCACTATTAAATTAACAAATCCCTGTTTTAAAGGTAGACTGTGTTTAAATTGTTTTGTGGTAAGACCAATTATTATAATTTTAATCTTACAATTGACTAAATGTGGAAAGAAATGAAATCTGCTATACAATCAAGTGTCATCACTACTACCTACATCAACTATGATATTAAACACTACTGGCATGTGTGACCATTGCGAAAATTTGTGGATGTGAATGTTAAAAGTTTCAAAAAAGTTTAGACAATTTTGAAACGGATGCAAAAGACTAACATAACTTTAGTAGACGTCATAACATTCAGTAGAACAAAGTTCACGGGTAATATGAAGTGAAATTACGCGGAAGCATATTGCTAATATTCAAAAATTAACCTGAACGGAAAATTCTTAACTGCACCTTATCTAAAATACATAAAACTTTCGCTTCAATGACTAATTGTTTAAGTATCTATCTCTACTGCTGTTGTTGATAACGAAGTTATTATAATATATTCAAAGATTGGTTTAAAATGTTATAAAGACCTGCATTTGTCATGCGACAGTTAATATACATTATACTCTGTCCATTATATTATTTGCTTTTTGACAGCTCCACGCCTATGAAGGATTCTATTGTCTATGTTAAAATGTCATACAAATAATTATTGTACTTCATGGACAGGCCCCGCCCACTTAGTGATGTCTACACAGAATTATTCAATGATGGGTCGATAGATTATAATAATCGATAGAAATACTCTGTAAAATATATCCGATACAGAAAAACTCTTCTAATAAGTTATATAATTTAAACATAAAGACAACCAAATTGTAAGATAGAAACCAATAAATAATAAAATATTAGTTTAGTTTAGTTTTAACATAAAATGCATAGATATGTGGTCTTATTATCACATATCTTATTAGTACGTTTACGTTGTTATTATTATTTACGTACCTAATTCGATTTATGATAATATTTTGAATTTATAATTGAAATGGTATCACAATCGATAATCTTTTAGACATCACTTCTGGTATCACCCGTCGAGCTGTCAAAAAGCAAATCTTATAGTGGACAGACTATAATAATATTTATTTTAACTGGTTACATACGAGTTGTTTGTAAAACTCCAACATTAATACACATTACTCATCTTTATGCACTTGTATTTTAAATATAGAGTCGACGAGGCATATCTTACTCCACATTCAATAAGAGGTTAATTTAAAACTGAAGTATTTTTTATCATCCTCTTTACATTTCTTTCAGTTCAATTTACTTCCATAGACCTACATATTATTATTAGAATATTCACGCAATACATACACAACACAAAAAGTCTATTTTATATTGTAAATAATGTTAAATTATTTGACACCATTTTAGTAAATGATTCGGCTTTAATCGAACATCAGTGCAAACAGACTACTCTTGTAATCTATACCGATCAAATTTCTATTTAAAAGAAGACGACTATCTATTCTATGAAACAGGACCGATTAAATTTTGCTCGACGAATGTTTTCGAGATATTTCTTACATGATCACATTACAAGTGTGATAAAGAACATAATACGTAGGGAATTTCATTAATTCAGTTATTCCTGTAAATCCAATATTATGGACGTTTAATATTGTATGAAAAAGAGCTAAAGAAGAATATTGAAAGGAGTATCGTTAACGATTTCTCAAGTCTAGACAGAAAATAAAATTTGAAATATGAATGGAATGAAAAACCTCTGTAATGGTGCTTAACGACAAACAATTACTTTCTTACGGCTGTTCATTTCAAATACATTTCTTAAAAGCTATATCTTTCATGAGCTTGGAGTTATTATTCAATAGTAGATAGTAGAGTCTACAAATCGAATAAAATGTAGATACTTTTACTTTAATTCATAATAAATACTAAAGACAATCAATAGATAACAATTTAAAAATATTATTGCATTAAGCATAAGGCATCCAATTATTGCCTGTCTTAAAAATCTAAATAGCAAATTACATAATGATTAGAATAGTAAAGTTTTTGTCCATTACCTTATATGTTCACACAGAAACCAGTTGAGACAATCTGATACACAAATAATTTCTCACGAACTTATTTCATACATACGTGGGACGGACCAGTTGGTCTTAAACAATTCTATCATCATTTTAATAGTTTACCATATCTGTTGCTTAATTCTGTATCAATTTACATATTTGATTGTTTCCATGTATAAAGACAAACTAATTCGACTCGCGGTCCTGTTGTTTCAGCATAAAATATGTAAAGTGAAACTATAAATTATTGTATAAAACGGTACTGTTAAATTAACATATTTAAATCGAGCAATTACGCTATCTTCAATTGCTTCAGTGAATACTGGAGTTAAATCTGTACTTTATATAACAATTTGTGGGAGTTCTCTTCGTTTGTTTTCCCTGTGTTTTACGGTTACGGCCAACCCTGACAGAGATTAACCGCAAAGGATGTTTCACACAAGTATGTCCAAATTATCCTAGTCAAATATTATGGAAGTTCTGACTAGTCACAACAGAGTGAATGAATTCCCTTGCTCTCGCAGGGCCAACATTTTTACATGTTTTGGCAGTGGCAACATGCATTAGGATATGGTCAAGATACAGTAGAGGGTAAAACAATATAAGGTAATATACAATCATTGTACTTACACTGTAGGTATGTACTCCCCGGGGAAGGCATTTGTTGTGTAACTGATGAGCAGGCATGTTTTACCGACGGCACTGTGGACAAAGAAACAATTCAATTAGTATAAAATTATACGGTAAGAAAGTTTAGAACGATAAAAATCACTTTAAAATCTTATACATGACTAGCAAACCGGGCGAACTCCGTTTCGCCACCAAAGACACCTTTTCTTTGCTATAAACCTCACGGAGCCCGAGACCTTTCCAACGAATGCAAAACCGTGGAAATCGGTTCGTGCGTTCTGGAGTTATAGCGTCACGAAGGAAAACCCGACTTATTTTTATATAGTAGATACAAGGAAAAATAACGATTTGTATTGTGAAAATTGCGCAGTTCAAACAAGGAAACATTTAGTATAATTAGTAAAATAAAAGCTACATTAGTATAAATACAAACTAAATGATTTTGAAAGTAACAGTTTAAAACCTCTATTTAAACACATAGTTAAAGCAGCTACTAATCCGAGAGAAAACGACTTTCTATAACACACTCAAATGTTCTACTCATACTGGTTCCATTATCATAATTCTACTAATAAGCATTTCTATCAGCAATGTAGCAAACAAAATTGAAAACTAAGCACACTTTAATTAGCGTAGATACTAGATGGAATGAATTGAATTTTTACTCCTAAAAATTTTAGACATTGATTTTTATTGTATTCTTATTCGCTTCTTTAGAAGTTGTAATATTGAGTGCTCCGTGTTGAAAAATTTATAAGTTCATTTGTAAAGAATCTCCGTAACTGATAAAAACCCATCGGATTTTGAAGAACTCTTTCGGCACCAGGAAGCCGCATTATCCCTGAGTGCTTCAGGCCATTCTTATCTTTATCGCGAGACAATTTGTTGTATCATATCTTACAAAAACCCTCGGACAAAAAGTCGAGAGTGCCTTGTTAGACGCGTGCGTTATATCCTTAGGCTAAAGGCCGGCACGTAAAAAAATACATAAGGCGAGCACTTCAAAGCCAAAACCTTTTTTTGACCTACAAAAAAACCACACTCGAGCACGTTCTAGCAAAGGCGAAGGATATTATTCAAGTTAACACATAAATTGTAGAGATACGCGAACGTGAAGTTTATTATACGCAATAAATAAGCTTTAGGCATCCTCGATACCGCATTAATGCTCTTTGAATATCTATAATATGCCTCTCGTGACTGCTTTCCAATTTTAGTCATTTGGTGTATCGGTAATAGTATGCTTGCTTAGTACTAGCTGTGCTCCGCGGTTTTACCCGAATTATTCCGCTCTTATTGGTCTTAGCGTGATGATATATAGCCAATAGGCTTCCTCGATAATTAGACTATGCAATAAGAACAAATTTTTTAAATCGGGCTTGTGGTTCCTGAGATTAGCGCGTTAGTATAGATTACATACAAAGGTAAAAGTATTCTGATAAATGCGAAATCATCTTGTAACCCTATTTAATTTTTTTGTAGCTCATTCTTAAGTTCACCCTATATAGGTATGTATATAGACTTCAAATTGAAGATGTTATTAAAAGTTATAATAGTATTTACCTATAAGTAAACGAGATAGACTTTACCATGCACTTACGAAGAATGCAATATCATGAAATGGATGGATCGTTTGTCTTTCGAAAGATATTAACTAAACACACTCGTAAAATTATAGCTAAACATTATTAGACGAGAATTTCAAGGCGTCGTAAAACCGCTTCCTAGAAACATTAAAGCACGTGCAGTATTCAGTATTCACGAGTCCTTATACATAATATTATAATTTGACTATTACCATTTCAAAGACCGCAAGCCATTTTGATAAAATTTTGTCTTTCTTTCTTTATGTACATATCTAATTATACATATCCGTCTACTAACTCTACTTATAAAAAATAATAATAGTCCATAATTTCAGGGTCAGGGTCCCAAGACACAAGTATTTCACTTAGTTTGGGACCCACTGTCTTACATTAATTGTAAAACATAAATGGACAAATAAATTTATTTCATTTCATTTCATTTAAAGTCTATAGATCGCATACATAGTAAAGGTTCAGGTTAATATTTTTGTTACTTTAAACTAAACCCTAAACCCACGATCAACACCCTTAACACGATCATGTAACATTGTTGTATTTATGACTCACAAGGGCTCCGTTGTGACCGCGCCCTTACAGCAATCATAGATACACAAATGTGCGCGTCTAGAGGTCGGAGAGTGGTCAGATATTACCAAGTTCGTAATTCTACCCTCGTATTAATACAACATCCTGTTATCCATTTAAGAATGGCGTATGAGCAACGTTTCCGTTAAGTATTTGAATATTAATGGCAATAGATTCTTCTAGTGCTCCTCGCGTAATTCAAAACTTCGGCGTAGGTATCTTTTCTGTCCAATTAATGAAACTAACATTAACTAATTGATTGATGCACAAACTTTCAACTAAATCGGGAATACCATACTTATAATTTGAAAGTATTTTTAGGACCAAAAAAGTAATTTCATACTTATGAAGGTTAGATTTTTGTGTGACCAAAACTTATTTAACTCCGCTTTTTTAGAAGGCATTAGCATAACGAATCTATGAATTAAATGGGTGTCATATATCAATCAAACAATCATTAATTAATTAGAATTAACTACATTACTTAAGCATGAGTAAAATCAATACCCTACGTACCTACAATACTTTATTCATACAACCACTGGTATGTATCATGAATCATCCAATCAACTATCAACATTCTTTCAAAGCTTACAACTTCTATATATCTACGATCAACTGTTCGCAATTTTCATCGCACAAAGAATTTTCCGTGCCTCCTCTAAGTCGTTCTTCCAAATGACTGAGATCTTGGACAAACATCACGATAACCCCGCAATTGTTCAATCAGCAATCAGTATTGCTGACTCATCGCTTATCGTGTAAAATCGGAACCGCTACCATTGACATCTCTGACTCACGGACTGAAAACAAACGTTATTTTGTCATATTTTCATTACAATCTCATTTGTACTCGTTGAAGATATCGGCGCTAGGGGTCAATGAGTTATTTGACTTGAAACGAGACGTGACTATTTATGAATATGACTTCGCCGCTCGTTATTTCTCTATTGTTTTAGCGCGTCTGCGATCTATTTTACCTCATAAAATGCATTTTTCTTTGTAATATAATGCACTTTTCGTTGCATGAACTTCAATAGCTTTATTCGCTAGTTATTTAGTTAATATTAACTAATCGTCTCTTTATGGCTATTTACTTGTTGTACTATAAGTATGAACAGAGTTTATCCATAAAAGTTTAACTTGCACTGAGTATATGATCCTGTATATCAACAATTCGTTTTGATTTAAAGCATCATAATAAATGTAAAATATAGAAGCATCGGAAACAACAGACTAACGACCACACGATAAACAATACCTGCAGACCCGTTCTACATTATCTAATGAAGAAATGAAGCAAACTGGGTTATAGCATGACTGAAGGCAGTCAATTTGACACCAGCATCGCAACATTCATTGCGCAAACTGTCTACGTAACAATTGATCGGAGACCTAAATACAAATCTTCGAGTAAATCGTTCAGCGTGGGCATGCTTCTCGGCACTCAAGGTTGTTCAGTAGCGTCACCGCTAAAAACGATTAACTCTTGTTTTTCTCGAAATAACGTAGTATTCTATCTAATTTGATGAGCAGCGAAATAGATATCGATTTAGTACAGCGCAGGCGAATTATTGAATTATAAAATGCAACCCGTATTTGAAACGTCGATCGTATTTTCTATTTTTTTGAACTGTTGAAAGTTTTTTTCACTATTCCGATGCGACGAAATACCGTATTGTCTTAGTTTGTTTTATTCGTTCTGAACTTTATTCAAATTCAATTAATTGCCATAGCAATCGTACCAATCTGACCATATTTATTTCATTTATCTTTATAAATTGTTTTTAATCGTAATATCAGATTAGAATAGTAGGTACCAAATACCAATAGAGTTGCTGGAATTAGGTCTATCAGCGAAACTTTATCTTAAAGAACTTAAAATACATTATATGATGATAATAGCATATCATATGCTATCGATATTCCATAATATTTGTAAGCAAAGAGAGAGAAGCAAGCCCGTCGCGAAATCACAACGTCGCGGGAGACCCGGTTATAAATAACTCGACTCGTAACTCGTAACATTGTGCAGTCATTCATCGTAACCGTGGGCCAGTGCGTTTTGTTCGTTTTTACTCCGATACTTCAAGTGCGAAACAATTGCCAATTGGCAAAAATATTCTTGCAAAAGTGCAGATCAGTTTTTTTTTCTGGTACCTAGTGAATGTAATAAATCTAAAAGATAAATCCTCGTCTATATAGACTTTTAACTATGAACATTTCCACCTCAAATGTTTCCACGAATCGAGATATATTTTGATGGTCTAACGTTCTAGTTCCAGTAAAGTATCAAGGTCTGTTTCCTCATAACTGCTAACTATACCAAATATATACATATGTATAGTTTACCGCTATCCTCTGACTGCATTCAAACAATCTGCAACTACTCAGAACCCAACTCATGATGCCCGTTGTTTCTGGAATGCAATTGCAACATCTGCGATGTTCCCTATCTAATCATCTCCAACTGTACACATAGCTGAAAACGTGCTTAGGCAACTGCCTGATACCATCAACGTTGTAACAACTTGTTATTGTGATTCATCGTCAAGATCGTGGATGCGGATCATGCTGGATGACGCTTGTTCTTGTTTTTACATTATTTCCATAAAACAAGGTCGGAAATACCAAGTACATATTTCTATTTTTAACGTTACAAAGGCATGTATTATCTTTATGATTTTTTTGAAACTCGAATTTTGCGATGTAAGAAGTGGTCTCCCGGTCGTACTTGTCTTAAAAATAGGATCGTTGAAGTTTAGTTTACATGACAGCGTAATTGCTATTAAACCTAGCCTATCTTTGCAAAAACTGAGGATTGGGTGGGATTTTCTCTAGTATGCCATAGCCGTATCTAGTCTTCCCAAACTCCACGATCACGATTACGTATGCCAACGAGCCGTCATAGACAAAGAAACCGTCCGGTAACTTGACACACTTCAGGTATTGTACTTCCAGTTGCCAGAGAGGCTTTTATGAATCCACAATAGTCAACTATTTAACTGGAACTCTTGTTTTTGTTTTGTATAAACGAACACAAAAGGGCCGCGTGTACTAGTTTATTAACAACTTGTTTTCGGCAAAGTTTCGCCAGTGATAAGTGAAAAGGCTTTTCCTTTGGATGAAACTTATGTAGCTGATTTATTGGGCTGGAAATATTTCGATTGGAAGTTCTCAGAACTATTGGACGTCTATAGATATTCGTGACATGTAGGTAGTTTTGTAAGTTTCTAACCTACATTATCTTTAGTTGGTGTATATTTTACTAGAAATTTCATGAGAGCCAGTATAGTTAGTTACAATACATTACCTACAAAATCGTATTTTATTCTAAATGTTTTTAGTTGTCTTTTCACGTTCTGAATATTTGTAGTGAGAACTTAAGTTCTTTCAAACTACAATCGCGATGCACGTAAGTTCTTAGTATACAGTTACACAGTAGTGATGTCACATAGTCGTAGCCCCTTTTAGGAACAAGTCGTTTGTCGAATTCTTTTTACCTCAATGACTGTAATAATAATGAAATTATTGTCTTTTGAAAATTTTAAATAATAAAAAGAATTATGATGGTGAAGTATTAGTTACTAACATATTTTATTGTTATCTTTAGGTGTTCGCTAAAAGGAGTCAATACGATAATAAAATGAATACTTCTTAATTATTTAAAGGTAGCAATCAGACTTAGATTCTTGAAAACGTTATATGTAGTTAATCTGCAATACACAATAATAATTCAGAAGAATAACAAATGACAAAGTTCTTAAAGTCACTGTAAATTGGAATTAAGAGTTTAAAAGGACTAATCGGATGAATTAGTTTAAAGCGTTAAGCGTTCGATGACCCCAATAATGCTTGTAACTCTTGTCATGAACGTTATCTGCGGAAAAATATTCCACTACTAATTTAAATGTTAAATTAATGTTATTTATCAGGATGAAATTGATGTATGTGAAGTGGGGAACTTTCTCCACATACGTAAGGGTAAGGTTGAGTTTTAACCAAGATTTATATAATTTAAATACAAAGCTTGATGCTTTGTTGAACATGTCGCAGTGAACTGTTGATATTTATAAAAATGATAGTGAAAAGTTATATATTTTACATACATTACGTAAGCCGTAATCGAAGAAATTCTTTGCAATATTGCGGAGACGGAAAGCTGATGTTTGAGAAAACACTCACCGACTCTTTCTCAGAATGTTATCATCACCTACTTGTCTTTATCTCAATAAGTGGAATTTGTACGAAATGGGTGTCACCATATCAGAACTTACACTGACGTAGCCACACATATCTATTTACGTCATCCTCCTATACATTAAGTACTCCCACCACTCCTACCTGAAAAATGTATGGCAGTTTTTTTAAACTGTATAGTTAAAAAAACTGTATAGTTTTCTATACATACAATAATATTACACCCCTAACGTCATCCTTCTATTTCGGAACCTACTCCCACCACTAGAAATCCTACCCGAAAAATGATAATAAAACTATCTATAGGTACATCCATTGTCCAAATTTACACCTGTAGACAGATCGATCAAATTGGACTTGAAGACCGACGTATGGCTATTGGCTGCAGCGAGTACGAAATAAAGCCAGACTCTGAATGGGCCGTATGCATGTGCATTCGTAATCCCTTGTTCCATTGTTTGTCGAACGTAATTGATGCCAGGTGGAAACAATGCCATTAATTAGTGTTTATCCTAGTGCACATGGGTAAGATGAACGAGTATCTCTATTCTCTTCGAAAATGAGAAGAAAAATTGATTGAATACACTCAATATTTCTATACGTAATCATACCGCGTTGCTTGGTGAATCATTCCACACATGAAATGTATAAATAAACATTGTGTTGTTATTTTTACCTTATAATAGAATAATAACCAAGGTCAGTTAAAATCCAATGCCTAATGATTCATTTCCACAGATTGAACCCTACCCTAAACCTACTCTAAACACCTACGGAACTACCTTCAGGAATTTGTTCGACACAAGACATCCAACATTATGAAGTAAGTATATCCGAGCAATAGGAACTTTCGCGTTCAACAAATCTCACATGGAATCCATCATACCATCCTCATGCTATAAATAACGTTACAGACGAAAGAATTTCCAGTTATCGCAATAAATCCATTGTAGCTTGCCATGAGGAATGTCTTCCTATAGCCACATATAATTACGATGCCAGTCAAGTGTGTGAGTAACGAATACGTCATGCGGACGATTCCCATGAACTTCTCGTGCGCCTATTATGAGGAAATGCGGTTAATTTACGCATAATATTACGTATATTTCATATCATTTCAAGAAAACATAATATTATTATGTGCTATAAACTTGCTCGCTCTAAATTATATCGTGTAAACATATTTGTCGGGAAAACCAGCAAGATAGCGTAAATAAATAAAAGTTAATCATTTTAATTCACTCACAAGTGTGAACAAACCTTCAATTGTTTACAATATGATTCAGTAATGAAAGTTAAACATTTCTATCTATCAAAATTATGACAAAACGATAAACTTTCTTACATTAAGATGTTTTAAATTAACATTATGAAAACATCGAAACAACAAGCATTGCTTATTCCGCTATTGGCCAAGACGGCACAAGTACCACAATAATTAAAAGTTGATTAGCAAAATTTGGTTGGTTTCGTTTAACAATCGATTTCTAACTCATTGTTGCTATTGGAAACAATCTTTGGTGTCCATTGTTCCGAATCGGTCGTAATGAACAATTGTACCATTAAACCTTACAGTTCTAGCCTTACATAATATAGTTTATTGTTTAGAAATCTGTTTTCTTAGAAATAATCTGAATAGGTGTTGTCATTACCTACATGAGAAGCTCATCTTTGTAAGTCATCGATTTTCAAGAAATAGTTTAAGATCTGTGTGTGTGTGAGTGTGTTGAGTTTATAATTGCAATGTCGCATGGTCTCTGATCTCAAAACTTTCTTAATTTTCTGTCAATACTGAAAACTAAATAGGTACTTTATTTAATAAATAATAAAGTAGAATAATTGAGAATTGATCGACAAACACCATAAAGGACTTGGTAATTTTGCGGTATATTGGGCTAAAATATTCCTCCAGAGAGTATCTTCCTTGACCAGAAATTCTTGGTTATCAAGTCAGCTTTTTATTTATTTATTTATTTATTTATTTATTTTTTTATTTATTTCAAGAACATAGTGGCTTACAGTCATGCCAAAGCACCACTATGCTATACAGTACAATTTAATCATTATTAACACAATTCAAGTCAAAATATACAAGTCAAAATACAAAAGAAAAATACTTATATCTAACTACAATTATTTTAACATTATGACGATACAAACAATAATAATATATACAGATATAATAGAATACAATACAATAGAAATTTACAGAAATAGAAGAAATCAGTCAGATTAGAAAGGTATTCAATTTTATTAAAAATTGCTATCCAGATAATAAATGGCGTACCGAATAAATTCAGTCATACTATCAGTGAAAAAGTCAAGATGTTGGTACTGGGCAAGCAAGTCTCCGAGCAACTTTCGTGCTCGCGCGGTGGGCGCGTTCCTAGCGCGGTGCGTTCGCGTGAGCGGCTGTGCCAAGAGGCGGTGCGGCCGGCGCGCGGTAAGCGTGCCGTCCCCACCACCCCTTGGCAGGCTGAGAATCATTCGCTCCAGAACATCGCGGTTACCAATTTTGTTGTGCATTATCAAGTAATAATGCACCACCAACAGAATCTTTCTCCTGAGTGCCAAAGTATTCAAACCCACCATACCCAATACGTACATCGATGGATAAAGATGTGGGTAATATCCGTAGCGACGTTTGTATATACATCGCGCAAATTTACGTTGTACCCTCTCGATCATTAAGGAGTATTTCGTTTCATATGGGTCCCAAATCATAGCACCATACTCCAGTTTGCTACGCACATAGGCATTAAATAGAAGCATGGCAACTCTATTGTCATTAAATTCTGAGGAAACTCTTATAATGAAGCCAAGGGTTTTGTTAGCTTTCTTGCAAATATCCATCATATGTGAATGAAAGTCAAGTCTACTATCTACGATTAATCCTAGGTCACGTATTTCATCAGTTTTTTCCAATGGAATGTCAAATAAATTATAGGTCATATAAAGAGGAAAACGGGATCGCGAGAAAGTCATAACTTTACACTTGTCGGTGTTGAAGGGCAAGTGATTTGTACTGCTCCACTGAGCTATAGCGTTAATGTCTTCCTGGAGAACTTTAGCGTCAGAAGCATTACGAATCTTCAAAAAGAGCTTTAGATCGTCCGCAAACATAAGGCACCTCGCGGCTCGTACGGCACTAGGCAGATCGTTTATCATAAGCAGAAACAATGTTGGACCCAACGTACTTCCCTGACTTACTCCAGAACGCGTATAGTAATCATCTGACTCATGACCAGAAATACGCACAAACTGGCTACGGTCCCTCAGGTAGCTTGAGAAAAATCTTAAAAGCTTAGGAGTGAAACCTGCCGCAGCCAGCTTCTGGAGTAGAACGTCATTATCAACCAGGTCAAAGGCTTTTTTAAAATCAAAATAGACAGTATCAACTTGGTTACCAATGTCCATTTCAGAAGCAACATAATCAATAAAGTTGATATGGTTAGTATTGGTAGACCGGTTTTTACGAAAACCATGTTGACAGTCAGCCAGGAAGTTAGATACCTGTTGATTAATTTGGTTATCCAACATTGATTCAAAGATCTTAGCAAATATAGAAAGCACCGCAATAGGCCTAAAGTTCGAGACTTCGACACTTTTATCCGTTTTAGGAACAGGAGTAACTCTAGAATTCTTCCAGCGTTGAGGATATATTGCTTTTTCGAGCGACAAATTATATACAGGGTGTCCCGTAAGTAGTGGACCAACGGGTTATAGGGAGTAGAGGGACTTATTATCTAACAAAAATACTAAAATTTATTGTCCTAAACCATAAAGTTTTTGATTTATGCTTTATTTTCAAAATTTGATAAAAATATCATCCACGTAAGCTTAATATGAACTTTTACCATTTCTGTTTTTATTTTATTCTTATTTTTTTGTTCAAGGTTGTTAAGAATACATAAGTCTTCCTAATTAAAATGATACTCAAGCATAATTAACAACAACAACAAAATTAGACCAAAAAATAGGTAAA